>JASDQU010739462.1:145162-158490 GCA_032191745.1 Picea mariana | reverse complement strand
AATGGTAAGTAAGCTATCATCCTATTCACCGGAGCAATCAATGTTCCCCATGCCACATCTAGCTCTAGGTATTGCCTACATGAAATAACCATAAACACATAGACCTTTTTCTCTCTCTAAGCTCAATAAATTGTGTTGTCATTTCCATGGCACAAGAATCCCTGATTATTTTCAAAGTTGTTTGCCGGATAATCCACAGTTGGATTATCCAACAAACAACTTCGAAAATACTCACCACAAAAATATGAAATCCCTGATAATGTTGTGAGCCTTGAACTTGCCTTGAACTTGAATTCAGATCCATCCTACCAACCACTCCACCTTATGGTGAAAGATTCTTTGTACCTCAATTATCTCCACCTTCTGGTGATCATAATGACATTGGACAAAGCCTATATTTATTATGTATATACAAAAAGTATTTAATCATTACTATTTACCTGAGGTAAAATTGGAAAGTATTTATGATCACTATCTACTTACAACTAAAATTGGAAARTACTTCTCTTCATTTCCAGGATTGTACCCAGGGATTTATTCATTACTATTCACTAGAGGTAAAATTGGAAAGTATTTATGATCACTAGGAGGATGGTACCCAAGTATTTAATCATTACTATTTACTTGAGGTAAAATTGGAAAGTATTTGGGAGTAGAAGCCATTACAACAATAAGCTTGTTATGAGTTCAAACCTAGGTGGGGAGGATAACACTCCATCCCACAACCACTTGGGCTAAACCCAATTGACTTAGGAAGTGTAATTTATTAATTACATTGTAATGATATTATAATTTATAAGTGTTTTATTTTTTTAAGGTGGTAAAATTTATCATAATTTAGTGGTAATGTTTATTGACTACTATCCATTAATGGGAGTTGAGTCATCACCATTATTTAAAGAAAACTAAGTTACTTGTTCACTCACCATAATTATTAGATTGAAAGGAAAACTATGTCACTTACATGACAAGTTGATGATCTATAAGAGGATAGAGTTTCACTTATGCTCAATGCCTATACAATGGTTATAAGTAACATGCTGATTTCGTATTTATAGTCAGAAAAGGAAGGATAAGAATATGTATCTGCCACTTGACATGACAAGTTGATAGTCCATAAGAAGATAGAGTTCCACTTACGTGACAAATTGACATTCAATAAGAGGATAGAGTTTCACTCCTATTCAATTCCTAGAAGTAACGTACTTAAGATTTCATCCTTATAACAAGAAAAGGAAGGATAAGAATATGTATTTAATGTGAGAAAAACAAAGATTATACAAAGTGCAAGTGATCAATGTAGAATTTTGTTATATTTCTTTTAATGAATCTACTGAATATGAATATGATTATATAAATAGAAAACAAGATGTACACCAAAACTCCACACACTTTCCATTAGGTATTTCTCAATATAAATACATTTACATGATTGTTCCTAGATCTAACTTATTCTAGTTTTGAAGATAATGATTGAGAGATTCTTTTAACAACCTCCAACAAATCTCTAAAATAATCATTATTCCTTAACATATATTTCCATGTTAGTTTCATCAGGTTGAGTCCATTGCTTCACCCGTTCCTTTCCATCTCCATCTCTCTCTTCGTATTCAGACTGGTGGAGAAATTGTAATCCTCTGAAGTCAATCCATTGGAAGCACACACGAGGATTGGAACCGAAAATATAGGAAACAAGAAGAATATTTTCCGCAATTGTTCATCAGACAGGTAGCGCATCAGACAACACCTGTATACAGATCAACCTAGATCTCCTGAAGCCCTCCATAGATAAACCAATCGAGCGCCTGAATGCTATAGTGCCACCGAGAACAACACTCAGGAAGATACTCTCTAGTACCTGGGTAGTCAGGTAGTATGACTAAGGGCACGGTCTAGCCTCCTTAGTTGGTGCCTTGAGATATTGGTCCGAGTACTACTATTGGACCCCGCACGTATATCAAAGAGCTATAGGATAGGGAAAACCCTTGTCTATAGAACCCTTGAATACCCTAACCCTTGGGACAAAAACAAAAAAAACCAAAACATACAAGATCTATTTCCACGCAACTGTGTCTCCTGCATTTGGGTTGCAAAATTACTACACATTTCTTCCTATTAAGCATATGGGCATTTCATCACTGTAGTATTCTTCAGATCAGATACCGCTCCAGCAGATGCCACTTGGGAACCAACTACCATTCTGCAACAATTTCCTCATCTCAAGCCTTGAGGACAAGGTTGTTTTAAGGGGGAGGACATGTTAGGGACCTAACCCCTCATGTTGGTAGAATAATATATTTCCATGTAATAAAGGTCAATATTAATAAGACCTATCAATAAGGAAGAATAAGTCAAATGTAAGAAGACCTAATAGAAGCTTTCGCTTCTAGAAGGATCTTCCTCTAGATTGTTCTTTTGATAGGCATATTTCATATAAATAGGAGTAGAGGGTATGCAAATTTTTGTCTTGGATATTACTATAATAGAGCTCTGCTCTGCTAGAGGTTTCCCCCTCAAAGAGGCAAGTGAACATTGCTCTCAGTAATCAAAGTTCTCTTTCTGGTGTTATTCCAGTATTAATTTGGTATTATTGTGGTGTTGTTCTGGGTATAATATCGTTGTTTATCTTCCATTTCTAGCTAATTATTTATGTTCTGCATACTATTTTATCACTGGAATATTACACATAATAAAAACACCTTACAACATAATAATAACTAGCATACCCCCAAAGTAGGGGAAAGAGAACGCTGAATTGAATCAAGATGATGCATCATTTGAAGATAAGAGATGTGTGTTGGATGATTTATGAATAAATAATAGAGTATCCAATGAATATCGTCTATGTATAATGTATTAAAATGAGCTTTCATATGGTTAAGAATCAATGGAAATCCTTCTATTTGAAGATAAGAGATGTGTGTTGGATGGTTTACGAATAAATAATAGAGTATTCAATGAATATGGTCTATGAATAATGTATTAAAATGATATTTTGTATGGTTAAGCATCAATGGGAATCCTTCTATTTGGTACCATCCATGATTGAGAATTGCTCATATGCAAGGGAAGGAGGCACTTGTGTGGTTCACACAGGAAAAACCACATTCCCAAATAGAATCAACATACAAAGAAGCAAATTTGAAGTTGCAAAGTGAAAATGGACTTGAAAAAAAGTAAAATGAAATATCTTCACAAATACATATATATCTACGCAACGATTTGACTAATAAAGACTATGTAAACACCATAAGACTATGTAAACACTATTATTCAAACTTAATACAAGATTAAATATGCAAAACCCTNNTTGCCTCCTCACAAAACTTTCTACTTTTGTGAGTTGCAAGTCACTGCAAACCACAGGCATTAAATGATATATATATATCATGATCGTGGCTTCTCCCTTTTCTCCTTGAAGAGATCTAACAAAGATACACCAAACACCTTAACAACTTTAAACCTAACTCCAGGAATATCTCCTCTATTTTGTCCCCTCATATCATACAAGTTGATGGTTAAGCAACCTAGCAGTGTCAACACCTGGTAAACTGTCTTCAAGTTGAGCTGTAATTTCATTTTCTTTTGTCCAATATAAAAAGCTTAAACCCTTCAAATGCATTGAAGTCCAAAGCCATCTCTATTGCATAATAATGAGGAACAAAAGCCCAATCATAGATATGCTAAACAATGTTAAGATTCCTTGGCACTGACTACTATTAGATTCAAAATATGAACCTTTACATCTTAAACATGATATCCATCCCTAGACATCGCACTTAAGAGACCTCAGACAAGAGAGAAGAAAACGATTAATATAAAAGTATGACATTCCCATCTGTCTTCTCTTTTGCAATCATTAATGGTTTGGAAAAGGAAAGAATCAATTAAATTATATGTGAAGAATGTTGAAAACAATGTTCTGAAGGAAAGTATAGTAGAATACATCCACAAACACTACAACAATAGGAATCCCTCAAGTTGTCCAACTTAATCGACAGTCATCGACACTTTGCTTCTTAATGTTTAAAAAATGATGTAGCAAAGAAGCAAATAAATTCTAACTCAAATCAGGGATGATTTTATTTCACTTCTTCCTTCTTCACCCAACAAACACCATCTTTAACATATGCGTCAATAATTTCGAATTATTCTACTACACAGAAAAATGGCATTGAATTTTCAAGTTCTTTTAATAATGCACTCTGTGCCTTCCAATGCTAGTTTGCATTGCTACAAATGAAACCCCATCACTTCTCATACATTAAGTTGAAAATAAAGCAATAAATTCAATAGGCATTGAAATACTAGAATATAACCATTTGAGTGGAAATTCATACATGATATCCACCATTCTCCCATTCATTCAAAACACTGTACTGAAATTCAAACTTTGAAAATTCTTAAAAGATAACATCTGACAATTCATCTAGAAGCTAAAACTAAGCAGGAGATTGCAATAAAGAGCCAGTGTTTTCTGACACAATTTTACATTAGGTTTGAGCAATGTTTTCTCAGAGTTCACAATTGATGAATTATAAAGGACACTTACTCTACTTGTCAATCCAAATGCTTCCAAACAAGACAATATAGATCTTATACCAAAGAATTTTAAAAAATAAAAACTTGCCAATATGGAACTGCACCCTATCCCTATACAAATATAGGACAACTGAATGGAAACACAATATTTGAGATGAACCAGGAGCATCCTTCTATGATACAAAATTTAACATGATTTTCCTAGTTGACATAAGCTTATGGTCTAACCAAGCAAAGTCGAAAATTCACAGAATGAAAGTATCAAGTTCCATACCTACTAGCAATAGTGACAATCTTGAGGTGGCCAATAAAAATGGGCCAACTATTGTTTGCATCTGAGGGCATCCTTGAAACACCATAATTTACAAAAGTATTATAAGCTCTTAATGGAAGGGTCAACCCAACAAAGCCATGATTAACACAGAGTTGGTCATTTAAGGCCAATCCCATGAAAATAAGGTCCTTTACAACTTCGTACTCTCCTAGATTTCAATCCCTTGCATATCCTTCCTTTCCAGGAACATCATGTTTCCCCCAGTCACCATCGAAGTTATCCTCTCCCCACCCTGCTTACCCACAAAGCTTCGCCTGAAAGCACTCCCATTATCTTTGAGACTGACTTCACTCCACACCTCCAAGTTAGCTCCACAGCTACAAAAAACCTGCCTTCCACACCCCAGAAGCCTATTATGCTCCCCACTAGATCTCAAGTTCGAATCCCTTAACCACACCCAAGGTTCAACCACATTCAGATGCCTCGAATCTGCCATGAAAAATGACCCTGATCGGACACCCACCTTAAAAAACCCATAAAACTCCTCGCTAGCAATTACATCTGCAAAGCAATCATACTACAATTCTTGTTGCTTAACAAAAGGTCTTGCAATGGTGATGGTGCCCTTGTATGCTTATTTCTCATGTTCCTTCGTCTTCCAATGTTGTAGGGTACCCACACCACACTACTACCTGAATTTCCTTGATGTAAGCGATAATCATCTCTCTGACCCTATTTCGACAGTTCTGCCCCCGTCTCTGATGCAACTTAGCTTGAGAAACAATGGGCTGAGCGACGAACTATGACTCAATCTGGCGGGGATGAGCATGATTCAAGTATTATACCTAAGCCACAATAAACTGTAGGGACCTTTGTTGTCAGGGTTGTTCGATCATCCGACCCTGGAACAACTGACCCTCTCTTACAACAAATTTACTTCATTCCAAGTGTTGGGCAACTATGTATCAGACAGTTAGCTGATTGCAGTGGACTTGAGCTACAATAGAATACATGGCCCTCTGCCCGTATTCATGGCAACCATGCCCAGTCTCTTCGCACTCTCATTGTAGTATAATGGCCTGATGATCTCTAGGTCGCATGTCATTAGGTTGTAGTTTGAGTCGATGAAGGAGAAGTGGGTCGACGAAGGAAAATAATGCACTTGGCACTTGTTGATTCATTGGACAAACACACATACGTGGAAATTATTGATTCACTGTGGACAGGCGATGAAAGGCAAGATAAACCTCCACCTAGAGAACGCCTTTGGCGTAATAAGAATTATAAAGTACACTTAGCCTTACGTACATTTACGCAATATCCATCTTTAAATATTAAAAACAAAACTAGTATAAAATAAAAGAAAAATGAAGAGTATTTTATTAATCGTGAATTGTACATATATAAATATATCACTCTTTTAATAAATATTTTAAATAAATTAATCTCAAGTGAAACTTTCTCATAATAAACACACCTTACAACATAATAATAATAAGAATTATAAAATATACTTAGTCTTACTTACATTTACCCAAGATCCATCTTTAAATATTAAAAAACAAAACTAGTATAAAATGAAAGAAAAATGGAGAGTAGAACGTTCTTAGTATTTTATTAATCACGAATTGTACATATATAAATATATCATGCTTTGGTTTAATATATGCAAGTTATATTAACCATACTAACAAACTAGTTGAGATAATATCTCAACAATACACTAAACTAGGAGCTAGCTACTTGAAGAAGATCTCTCACATCCAATTAGATCTACAAAAACCTCCTAAATAATATAATGAAACAAATTACGTAGATATAAAGTCTACATTATAATAAACATTACAACAATGACTCATATATGATGAATAATCCTGCATTAATTAACGAGACAAGTAGGAGTTATTCCAACATAAAATGCACTTGGCCTTACTTACATTTACCCAAGAAAAAACAAACTTCTTATTTTACTTTTCGAAAAATGGTGAAAACATTAAGCGATACATTTCCATGATCAAAACCAAAATTGAGATAGAAAGATTAATCCAAAAATCATGTCTAACTTACATAAAGTAAAGCTAAAAAGTTGAAGGGAATCCTAAAGAATATTTTAAGGCCAACTGTGGAACATCCAATTTTAGAAATTAATTGTATTATAAAAAAGAAAATAAATAGTCACCGTGATGTTGGTATGGGAAGTCAAAATGCATACTTTAAAATGGCGCAGTCTAAACATCTTGTCTTTTTTTGGGGGGCAACTATCATTGGAATCCGACTATACGATTCTTGGTGAAATCATAATTTTATGTTCTTTAAATTGTTTTTTGAATGCATAAATAGATTGAGAGCCTTGAAAACCCTTGAAGCACTTAGATTCTATAGTCTCAAAAAATCAAATCTACAATTTCAACAATTTTTGACCAGATTTTAGACAAAATTGGTTGGGAAATATGCCCAAAAGCATGCTAAAAGTCAGAACGTTTAGACTACCTCCTTTAAAATTTGTCCAGTGATAGTGATAGTGATAGTGCTCTTGAGGATTACACAAAATTCAAGGTTCAACCTTGTTGAGGAAAAGATATGAAATGATCGTACTCAAGCATTTTTAGATCTTACTTGGCTAAGGCAAGATAGACGAGAATATCACCCTATGTTTATAGCGATCAAAAATTGTTTCCTAATCCACAAGTATTGGTTACAAGTGCTTAGGCTGATTTTCTTATAAATGAAATATTGTTGAAAAATTCAATATTTATGTAATTTTCTGAATATAACAAATGCATAAATAAATGTAGAGACAGAAGTAAAAACACCAAGTCAATAATCAACACAGATGAGACATAAAGCAATCGTATATTCCATTCCAATTTATCAAAAGAATTGCTCTATTTACAAAATTCCCTGATGAAGTTTGGACCAAATTCAAACTTAGATGTCCCCGATGAAAACCATACAAAAGGACTTCTGACAGAAAGTAAAAAACTGAACTTTAAAAGATGGATCAGTTTGCCACAACTTGCTTCCCACTTGACTCTGCACAATAGCCTTTATCAGTCATGAAATTTAATTCACAAACAGACAAGTCTACACAGACTATCAAAGATTGATCAACACCTCTGAAAATCAAGTGTTTGAATGATGTAATTCAACCATGAATCTTGTTGTCTACAATAGGACCTTGCTATCATAAAAGAGAATTAGGATTTCAATGAATTAAAGAATGAATGAAAACTGAATTATCTCAATAAAACTCAAAGAGCATATCTTAGTATTCTTTTTCCTTCTATTCCCCTCTTGTTCCTCCTTCTCTTTTTGCCTTTAAGCAATCAGAATTAGTTGAACTAGTTAAATGACCTCTTTAGTTAAGTTAACTAAAACTCAACCAACTTTTTAGTTCAGGAGGAAAAGTAATAAAATAATAATAAGGGTCTTTAATAAAAAATAACTAGTAGGTGGGATCCCTTGTGACTCCCTTTAGTTTCTTAACAAGCATAACACAACTATTTAATCAATCAAACACATCCCTCCTTGTGGCTCCCATCATCATTCCCATATTTTGATAATTTATATCAATGATAATTGAAACTATATCCAAAAATATAATATCCACATATCCAAAAAAAATAGTGTCTTGTCCAAAAATTTCAGAAGTCAACTGTTCTCAACAGTCAATGAATAAAAACACTTAAAAACCATATTTTCCACTCTGGGAGGCAATTTTCCCCTTGTTGTTGTTGTCTCCCTTTGATTTCTCTAAATTTTTCTTAGGCTGTGTGGATCATTTAGGCCTAATCTCATTGATAACATGAGAGCAATCATCTCTCAAATGCATGCGGGATGACACGGATTTGGCAGAGTCATTTGAAGGAGAGGAGGGGGAAGCAATGAAGTTTCCTTTGTCAGGAGCATGGTGGGCCTTGGTTTTTAACCTTTTTCTTGCGTGGGAAGACTATATTGGTGAGTGGGCAGGGGCAGCTTCGACAATTTGATTAACAGGTGGAGGAGAAGGTAGAGACAAGTTGGGCCAGCCACGATGTTTGGAGACTGCCGCGTGGACAATCTCTTGCCATCTGTCATTTTCAGGGACTTCAGGGGAATTGGGATACCAGTGACATGTGGGGCTTGGAAATGAGTCCTCTCTGGCCTAGGTTGGACCACTCCTTGTCCAATCCAGTTAAAAAATCCAGCTTGAAATAGCCGACTCAACTCTTGCGATTCTACATCAAAATGTATAGAAAACCTTGGACTTCTAGGGCCCCTGTTCCAATTTCCTCTTCCTTTGTTACCCCGACCATGGCTACCTCTGTTGAAAATGCTCATTCCTATATGCATTACTTGTTAGCAACTAGTTTCTTCAACAAACCATACATGACATCTCTTTAAATATGAAACAAAGTTTGGCTTAGCAACACATCATACTCATGCAATCCAATCCATTAAATTGTTTAATATTTTTCAATGAATAGGGGGTGAATAGGGTTCCGGGATATATGAGGGATTGTATTGAGCAAAAAGTGGTAAAATGAAGGGGGGTAGATCATGATTACTGCTCAACAAATCATCAAACAATCAATTGTATCGTAACAAAAAAACAAATCAACTATAACTCATCCTTGTGCCATCCTTCAACTACCATAATACAAAGTTTTCATTTAACTATAATTTAATTTTAAGAACATGGAGTGGATAGTGAATATGGGAAGGCGAGGGGACTTGTAATGTGGAAAAAAGTGAGAGAATGGTAGGGAAAAAACAAATATTGTTCATAAAACAAATCAAGTAATCCATAAACACAACTCTGTACTCAATACAAAACATACCAATACCAATTCAATAATTACTGTGTGTCAAAACTGTTCATTGTTCCACATTCAATTTCTTCAAAACTTCTCAATTAACACAGTCTGTAATCACACTCATAATCAAACGACTTCCAACAATCTTGTTAAAAGAAATTCTTGGTCTCTAATTTCTTTCCTTTCATTTAGAGAAACGAAAGAAAACACACATCAAGTAATACTCCACCTCTATCCATAATACATTGCTATAAAAATATCATACACTGTCCATAATTTCACAATCGACCAATTTAAAATAGATGCCCAGGTCCTTTTCCAAATTGAATAGATTTCTAAAACTTTCCCGATTTCATACACACCTCATCATATCAACCAATCAATTTTTGCAATGAAACCATAGTCAATATCAAACCCGAGCTTCATCACTGTTGATGCAATTATTTACAACATACACGATTCTTCCATAATAGATACACAGTGAACATAACCAAATAACACAACTATCATTTCCACAATTTGGCATGATCCTGATCGGGACTAGTGAAACACACAGTAGTCACCAACTTGCAATTAACACCATGATGTAAGAACACAATGATCAAAAGCATAACGAGAAGAGACAACCATTGAATGCATAATATCACTCATTCCAAATCACAACCTTTTCAACCAATTTAATCAAATAAAAATGAGATAGGTATTCGACGCAACTATCACAACCACTCCATTTTACAACCAATCTTTGACAACCAGGAAGAATAGTTAGGGATTTTTAAAAATTGGGCTCTGTATCAACGAATACAAAGAAGTAATCAAGATTTTTCTCGGTCATCAATAGCACTTAGAGACTGGAGGTCCTCAAAACATATCAACCAATAGGCAGAGACCCTTCGATATAAGCACGATAGAACCACATGGTTCCTTATAACTCCTAGTCTATGCAATGGCGCAACATTTCAATGACAGGTAGGGTAGGAAAATGATGTAGAGGAGAAGCGAATGTCCATTGGACAGTAACAAGTACCTAGAACACACAGAGGTATAGCCTCTGTCAATTTCTCACGAGCCGAATCAATTGATAACAATGCTAGTAGGAATGCAGAACCCAATGCACAACTCATATCACCCAACAACCATAAATCATATATCTTG
Organism: Picea mariana; assembly: GCA_032191745.1. NCBI lineage: Eukaryota > Viridiplantae > Streptophyta > Pinopsida > Pinales > Pinaceae > Picea > Picea mariana. The sequence goes on along the minus strand of JASDQU010739462.1, from coordinate 147,723 downwards.
GCATAATGGCCACCCTAAGACCAACTTCTGAGATATGTTGATGCCAATATAATGAAAATAATCCCATGACCATGTGAATAAACCCACGACCAGGACTTTGGAAAATACACAATGACCAAAAGGCAGTCTGAAAAACATACACAGCAACCACATAGCAGCCAGAATACGATTGGACAGGGTTACCCTCATAACTGTGAGGGAGCGACCAACAAGGATAAACAGAGAGAAAACCTCCACCAAAAAACAGAGCGATAATACCCATATCCACTCCAAAAATCACAAAGATCCATCATGATTTTCACCAAAAAAACAACTAGAGAATGCATAAGTCAACCAAACCAAACATTTTACTTGCAAATCGAATAACCACACAATCATTCCAGTGAGAAAAACCACGCATTTACACAGTTGCAAATATCATGAAAACACAAACCAATGCATTAATGAGCCATCGTTTGTTCATACACAGAGCGTAATTCATGGATGGGTGAAAAAGAACCATACCTGTAACCGATAGCTTAAAAGGGGTGATTTGCCTGAGCTTTTTCTTCCCAGGCTTGAATCTTGGAACTTAACCACCAACAGATTGAAATGAAACAATAACCATATTAGGGTGATTTCCTAATGGGGGGAGGATGGGGTGATGTGCATTTACTGCATGTCGCTTCCATCTCCTCTTCATTCAATTCCGAAGTATATGGCAACTAATACTCACCATATCATTTAACCATAGCATTAATTTCCAAGCGATTGAAATCTGCGACCACATTGCTTGCCAAATGCGCCACCCAAAACATTCACATTAACCATTTCCAAATTTCCATACCATACCATATGTGTTAGGATATTTAGAGACTTAGGAGTTAGTATGATCTACTTGGTCTATTGTGTCATTAGGTAAAAGTGTGTTTTCTAGTGTGTTTCTTTAATATGCATTAGTATACATTTGTAGTTAGGAAATCCGAGGGTCATGATATGTTCCCGACATAGAGTGATCTGACGGTTCATACTCTCCTCCATCTTAACGGCCATTGATCCGTGGCTTAACACCCGATTGGTCCATGATCTCTATTTAAAGAGCATGGAGGGTCATTTTCCGATGATCGATTGTGAGAAACTCTCTTGTAAAATCTCTCTGTAATCTTTTTCTTTGCATTAATAAACTGCTCCAACTGGCCACGTTGGCTGGGGCCGTGGATGTTTCCTCGTAGGGGTTTTACCACGTGAAAACATCGGTGTGTTGATCTTTGATCTGGTTATGTGAGTGGTTATTGAAGGTGTTCATCCTCCGTTGGAATACATGTGTTGTCGAACATGGTATCAGAGCCTGTTTGAAGACCCGCTCCTATTGAAGATCGAGATCGTGAAGCCGAGTTAACGCATCTGCACTTTATATCATTTTCGTACATTTATGGGCTAAGAGGTCTGTTCCATTGCATCCAAAGTGCTCGTTTCAGTCAGGAACACTTTTCGTTTCACTCAAAAAGGTTTCTGTTTGCCCAAGATACGACAATTACAGTCAGATCCGGAGGTATAAAGCTTGAATACACATTTTTTTAAATTTTTGCAGAGTAGTATTTTGGTTTTATTTTATTTATTTCCAGGTTGCTACTCTTTTAGATATGCGTATGATATTTTCCCTACACCCTGTGCGATATCAGCAAATAAAAAACATATAGGAAAAGGTGCATCTTCCGGGTAAGCTAACCGAGATCTAACCCTTGTTGTCACCGAGAAGCGAAATTTTGGAGGAGAATTGTGGAGGAAAACTCATTGAAAAACTTAGTTTTGTAACTAGTTGATGATTAATTCAAAGGCTCTGATCTTTTCCAGCTAATATCTTTTCTTTGTTGTGCATGCATTGGGCCTGAAGGACCCCCTTGTATTGATACATGTCACTATGTATATTGTTGTGTATAAGTTTTATTTCTGCATCTTATTTTTTGTAAATAATTTGTTTTATGTATATATATAACAACATTTTAATCTTCATGTTTAAATTTTAGATTCCATTTTAGTTTTCATTTGAATTTGTAGTTGATGTGACATTTAGATAGTTGAAAGATAGATCTTATTTCAAATTCCTTGCATAGAACATTCTTTCGAAACCTTTAACCTCACTAGTTGACAGAGTACTATTGCAAAGAGCTTACAATCATTGTGGCATATTTCACTTTGCAGCTCGATTTTCTACCAATGGAACATTGATAACCTAAGGTTGAAAGAATTATATTTACTTCAAGTCTTTTAGTTTGCAAGTGTGCTAAAACATTCCTTCAAAACCTTTAACCTCACTAGTTGACATAACACTGTTGCAAAGAGCTCACAATCATTGTGACATATTTCACTTTGCAGCCTGATTTTCTACTAGTGGAACAATGATAAGCTAAGGTTAAAGGAATTAGATTTAATTCAATTCTTTTCATTCCACATGTGTGTTAGAAACTTCTTTCAAAACCTTTAACCTCACTAGTTGACAGAGTATTGTTACAAAGATCCCACAACCAATGGCATATTTCACTTTGTAGCCTAATTTTCTACCATTTGAACAATGATAACCT
>JASDQU010739462.1:121226-145142 GCA_032191745.1 Picea mariana | reverse complement strand
TCAAAATGTGGAAGAGCCATCCTTCAAAGGACATATATGGTTGAATGCATTAATATTTCTGGATGTAGTCCTCCGATATTTTTGCATGGCATCAGTGACATGTGTATGTTGAACTGATTCTTGCTATTTTTTATGTCGTTGTTGTCTCCTGGTGTAGCCCTAACAACTCTGCATGAGTTATAACATAGAAGAAATGAGTATGCATTCCTGGTTCTAAAGGATGGTTTGTGATTGGAAGCGTCATGGACATGAGCATTGGTCTTGCTCACGGTAAGCTTGATTTTATGGCTCATGTTCACGGTGCCAATAATCTCATGGTGTTTGGCATGGGATCTACTCTCAATGATATTATGTTGGACCGACTAGAGAATTGTTGAGCTGACCTCATTTCGTTAACATACCCCTCAAGCAATCTACACAACAAATAATGGTTTTTCCCCAATGAAAAGTAATAAAAGTTACTAAAAAAGTTATTATATCAATAACTCTTTTTGACAATGCATTCAATGCTTTCTAACAATGTATTTAATGATAATCAAACCACTGAATAGTGAGCAACAACTGAAAATAATAAATTATTATTATTATTTATTTTTTCAAAATTATTTTTATTTGATAATTTGATATCTACCTACATAAACTTAGTCATTTCATAAATATCAACCAATCATAAAATACAAATTTATATTTCAAAATTAAAATTTTTAAAATATTTAATTTAATATATAAAATTTACAAAATTTCAAATTTTTTTTTTTAAATTATTTAAAATTATTACAAACTAAAAATACATTAATTTAAAAACCATTACAATACACTCTACTTTCAATTTCAATAGGTATAATAAATTATTATTGTAATTTTTCATATTATTTTTGTAAAATAATTAATAAATTAATATTTATAAAATAATTAATAAATTAATATTTATAAAATAATTAATAAAGAAAAGTCGCGGTCTTCACTTTGTATATGCTTATTCTAAGTTATAAGTGACTTTATTCAAATTCTATCGTAGAGGTTTAAGTCTACAAGCTATGCCACTTAAAAATATAAAATTATTGGTGATCCTTCATATTTAATATAAGGATTTTTGGGAAGATTTCTATATAAAGTGTTTAATTTATATCACACCTACACATATAAAATAAATTGTCGATTTATTTGTTATAATGTCACATCTTCGATTGAATTTTATTTTTTTTAAATTGTTAAAGATTGATTTCGATCTAACCAACTACCTAGGGTATTATTAAAGTTGTTAATGCCATTTTATCTTTTCCTTGTTCAATGGAGCAATAAGAATTGGGTTCCTTTCCTCACTTAAAGGATCTAGTTCATGCATTCTCTTGTCTTTTCCAAAAGAGTATTTTTTTTTTCAATGAGGAGACAAAATAGGAATGAAGTTGCTTTGTAATCATATTCATATTGATATATTTATTACATTTCATTGAAGGTAGAACAATAATAACTATTAAAAATAGGAATTGGAATTGTCTTGAATAGTGTAGTGTAAGGGATGATCGATACATGTTCATAAAATAGAAATATAATGAAGATGTCATGTGGATCCAACTTTTACTAAAAGGCATGAAAAACACTTATTCATAAAAATAGAAAATTATTGAAATGTTGAGTGGATCAAAAATCTGAGAAAAGGTACGATTGATATTTATGAGAATGTAGGTTTTCATAGTTAGACATAATGATAGACAACATTTTTGGATAATCACTGTGTATAGGGTTTTGAAACGTTCAACGTTTCGAGTGGATACTCCACCCATTATCAGGGACAACCATAAAACTCAATATAGGAAAAGAGTCTCGAGATTGTATTTAAAGAGGTGGAAAGGTAGGTTATCATTAATAATTAGGTAAAGAATTATAATTGACAGAATCAATGAGTCCTTTGGAATTAAGTAAAGAAGGAGAATTAATTAGGTACAAATCTAACTACCAGTAGAGAAGAAGAGTAAAAATATTACAAAGGATGGAAAAGGAATAATATTATAAGGGGATTAATAATAACGAGAAAATTTGAGAAGATTAGAATAGTTAAAAATGCGTTAATAATATACATGTGTTTCCTGAGTGGGCCTAATGTTTAAAAATGCGTACACACTGAGTGGGCCTAATGGTTAAGAACGTGTGTTTCCTCCTAAGAGGTCACAAGTTCAAATCCAGAGGGGGGTAGGGTATGTATGCCTCCGTAGACTTTACCAGTCAAATCGTTGGGCGGAGGGGGTCCCTTGTCCCACAAACAAGGGGGTCTCATACACCAATTTGGTGTGCCTTGGCCATGACCTTAAAAATAGATGATTATTATTATTGAGTAATATAATAAAATGATAAAATATAATAATGAATATATTATAAAAATAAATATAATATCATTGGGTGGATTACCAAAAAAATATAAAAGGAGATGATGATAAAAAAATAAGGTAAGGAAGCAAAATAAATGATGAGAATGAAATAGAGAGAGGAATGAGGAGAACTCGGGGTTTAAAGAAACCAAAAAAGCCAAAAAAAAATGTGAGGGAGGAATAAAAATATTATAAAAGTTGGAAATGGAATAATGTTAAAAGGTGATTAATAATAACGAGAAAATTCAAGGAGATTAGAATGGTTAAAAATGTGATATTAATATAATAGAGTAATATAATAAAATGATATAAGATAATAATGAATATATTATAAAAATGAATATAATGGTATTAGGTGGATTACTAAAAATAAAATGAGATGATGATCATATTTTTTTTTTAAGTAATTTTTTTATAAAGTTCTTGTGATGAAAAAGCGATTACAGAATGCCAATTGTCCGCTGGAGTTAGAGTTTCCATGAGTGGAAACCAACTCTCCTCCAATTGAGTTTTCAAAACTGGACAACTTAATACATCAAAATTTATATAGAGCCTAGGGTATATTATGACATAGAGACTAATTGATAATTCCAGACACAAAATGAAAAACTTACAGTATTTCTAATCTGGACCCAAGATTAATAACTAAGAAGATCCAAAATAGACGAAGGAGACCAATAACAAAAATGATGAACCTGAAGTCCCTCATATGCAACACTAGTCTTGTGTAGGAGGAGGGATGACAGGCGCTGTCACTCTAGTTGTTGTAGGAGATGGTTGGGCATCTTGAGTATTGTGCATGCCCACTTCCATGGAAATTTGATGGTCCAAAATCTCAAGGTGGAAACAAACATCATTTATTTCACTGCGAAGCTCAAAAGTCAGTTATTGAAGCATGGAGAGGGCCGCAAAAATTTGCTCATAATCCGCTTCCCTAGTTGCATTTGAATTCTCCGTGGAGGGCGCTTCCAGTGGAGTCGTTGTTGGGTGGCTTGAGGATTGAGTGTCCTAGCCACGACTGGAGGGACAATGAGAAGTGCCTGGAGGTGGGCTCTCAGAAGAATTCCATCTAGGAAAAGAAGTTGGGGTGTAGCCCAGAGATCACCCTTGCTGATCAAACCAATCAATTTTACACCCCCATCCAGACGATTTCTCGAATTGGATACCAACTCAAGGTCGAATCAATACTTCTAGGATATGATCAGTTGCGCTATTACTCTAGGAGAGTACTCTTATGCTAGTTTTTACATCCTCCATTTTATAAATAAGTTATACTTTGAACCTTGAGGGGGATTATAGTTTTTAGAGGAGAATTGTGGAGGAAAACGCATTGAAAAACTTAGTTTTGTAACTAGTTGATGATTAATTCAAAGGCTCTGATCTTTTCCAGCTAATATATTTTCTTTGTTGTGCATGCATTGGGCCTGAAGGAGCCCCTTGTATTGATACATGTCACTATGTATATTGTTGGGTATAAGTTTGATTTCTGCATCTTATTTTCTGTAAATAATTTGTTTTATTCCTGTATTTATATAGCAACATTTTAATCTTCATGTTTAAATTTTAGATTCCATTTTACTTTTCATTTGAATTTGTAGTTGATGTGACAATTATATAGTTGAAAGATAGATCTTATTTCAAATTCCTTGCATAGAACATTCTTTCGAAACCTTTAACCTCACTAGTTGACAGAGTATTGTTGCAAAGAGATTACAATCATTGTGGCATATTTCACTTTGCAGCTCGATTTTCTACCAATGGAACATTGATAACCTAAGGTTTAAAGAATTATATTTACTCCAAGTCTTTTAGTTTGCAAGTGTGCTAAAACATTCCTTCAAAACCTTTAACCTCACTAGTTGACATAACACTGTTGCAAAGAGCTCACAATCATTGTGACATATTTCACTTTGCAGCCTGATTTTCTACTAGTGGAACAATGACAACCTAAGGTTAAAGGAATTAGATTTAATTCAATTCTTTTCATTCCACATGTGTGTTAGAAACTTCTTTCAAAACCTTTAACCTCACTAGTTGACAGAGTATTGTTACAAAGATCCCACAACCAATGGCATATTTCACTTTGTAGCCTAATTTTCTACCATTTGAACAATGATAACCTAAGGTTGAAAGAATTAGATTTCATTTGAAGTTTTAAAGATTAGTTTAGATTGTGTTAGACAAATGAGAAGAGAGGGGGGGGCGGGGGGGGATGAATCAATTGTTATTGTGCTTAAACAATTATACCCATTTTAAACTCATTACATAACACTCAATGATGATCACAATAATTCAGGGAAGTAAGCAATAGAGTATTAAACTTCAATCACACACATGAAGTATACAGAGACAGATATTCCTAAGGAAACCCATAAAGGGAGAAAACCTCTTCTTATTAATATGGTAAGTAGTCTTTATTTTCTGTACATTATCATTCTTGTGAGCACCAACTCTTTGTGAGGCTACCACCTTTGTTTTACAAGCTGCAACTTGTTGGGAGCACCAACTCCCTGGTTTCTCTAGAACCCACTAGAAGGAAGCACAAACTCCCTAAGTGTTCCAGTACTAACTGGATGGAAGCACCAACTTCCAGTCACATCGACACCAACCTGTATAACAGAGAATAATGGTTCTCCCTTGCACCACCCTACCACCCTGGTTTTTCTGGCTGCAACTAGATGGAAGCTACAACTCCCTATGTTCAAGCACCCACTTGAAACTCTGAGGAGAATAGTCCTCCCTAGAACCACCCTACCACCCTGAGATACAAATCTTTTCTTTTTGAAATTTATTACAGTGATACATTATTTATCAATGGTTTACCAGTCTCATCACTATTCTTCTACACTTCTCTTCTCTGCCTGCATCAGTGTCTTCCTGCTTGCATCTTCTTACGCTTTCTGTTCTTCTGCATTTTATTCTCTATGCGCCATGTCCGTTCTATGCACTATGCCTCCCCTCTGCACTTTCTCACATACGCTTGGTTGCCTTCTACATGCGTGAATAACTATCCAACTTGCTTTACAAAGAAACAACAACCTCTCTCTGTCATGACATTTTACCTTTATTCCTACTGTCATCACCCGTTAAACTCCGCATCTCCAACGCTCAAGTCAAGAATCTAAAAAATGCTCAGGAATCATGATTCCAACGCTCAAGAACAATGATTCAGTTAATGTAATTGAATCGTAACTGATGAAGAAACCACAAAGTGAAACAACAACCCTTTCGATCATATTCTGTTTGATCAACGCCATTGGATTATACATGCAGAAGCCTTTTTGACTTTTCAATGCATAACCTCCGATGTGGAGCCTAACAACACTAGCTCCTTCCCCTATCTTCCACCGATGTGACCTTGGGCGATGTTATCATGTGACCACGTGATTGCGGGTGCGACCAAAGGCGGTTTGAGGGGAACCCGCTTTTCACCACACAATTCACTACAAAGCTCCATGTATGCCTTTGGCGATATTGTGGTTTTGATTGCGGCCCGCTCAAGAAAAATTAAGACCCGAGCATGTTTTGACCCCACAATTGAGCATGACCGTTGATCTCCAATCCATTGGCATTGCCTCTCAATCAATGACTGTTATTTGCCTCCTTTCCTCCTTCCACATTCGATCCCATATCTCCATGATCTGTTGACATGTAGCTCCCTTCCAAATCAACGACTATGATTTATTTCATGATCTGAGCTTCAAGAGTTTCAACTTTGAAACCTTGCTTTCCTCTGTACGTCAATCTTACAGAGTTGAAAATCCACTGACGCGTGTCCCTTTTCTCGATCAACGGTCGAGATCTGCTTCTCTACTCCGAGCTTCGGCGATTTCAATTCTCAACCTTCACGCTCTCCTAGAATGCTTTTAGCCGGAGTCCACAGATTCCTGCCACATGTCCTCCTCAAATCAATGACCCTAGTATGCTTCGAGACTTCGACACTTTCTACCAAGACCAGATCGACGACCCTTGGCACCCTTCTCGATCAATGGTCAATATTCACTTTGGGGCTTTGATGCTTTCACTCTTTGCTTTCCTCGGGAGTATTTCGTACCCGGAGTTCATGATTTGTTGACGTGTTTCCTCCTTTAGATTGACGATCCTCAGCTCCTTCAGCTCTTCAGGCTTCGGGGATTTCAAATCTCAACTTCACTTCCTTCACTATCTCCTGGAGTGTTTTTCCCTGAATTGCACATATTTCTGCCACGCGTCCTTCTGGCAATCGACGACCTGGATCTTCTTCGGCCCTCGGGTCTTTAGCATTTGGGACTTCGGGAATTTAGGCTAATCGTTGCTCCATTTTCCTCCAGAGTGATCACCTGCTAAGTAAGTCACAAGTGGTGGAGACCGCTTGTTGTCGGTTAATACTTCCACTTACACTATCCTTCCACTGTAGTAGATTGACAATCGAGAATGCTCCCGAAGTGATCTTCAGATTGGACGTTTTGTGTCCACTTTGGGACTTCGAGACTTTGGGCAAGTGCTGGTGGTAAAAATATTGAAGTGACGTAGCTTTCTTATGTCACTTGATGATGTGTCACGAGCCGAGTAGTTGCCACATGTCACTCAGATTCATGATTTGCATGTACCTGAAATGTTGATTCAACTTGAAACTTGTCATTGTCTGATTGTGCCATGTGTCCTTCCTGACATGGTCTACCACATGTCCTTGTAGATGTGGTTCTCCTTGATCTAACGGTCATCTCATTTTCTTCAGATTCGATGGTCGTTATTCATTTCGGATTTCGGGCTTCGGGTAATTCGACTTTCAAGTTGCCAATTCTCCCGAAGTGAGATTCCCCGAATAGTAACCTCCTCGCAACTTTTGACGTGAACCAAATGTTGTTCGTCGATCATTTTCTTAGATCGATGGCTCGATCTATCTTCGGTGCTTCTCTTCTAGCTTATCATGTCCTTCCACTTAGAATGATCCAACGATTGTCGGGTATTCAGTTGAATGTCCTTTCAATCGGTGATCCAATGACCACTGTAGCTCCTCCTCCTGAGCTTTCTCGCCTTCTGTTCTTGCCATTGATGAAAAGCACACTCTTCCTGTAAACATGCCAACATATTGCAGTTTCTATATTTCAGCAAGTAGTTGATGATCATCTTCAAGTTTGGATTTCCTTCTTAGTTTGTATTTTGAAGCCAATTCCCTCACATACAATGATGTATTTTGAAGCTAATTTCCTCTCATACAATGATTGTGCCTCACAAGTTTGCCAACTCTGGATTGACATAATACGTGTCTCATTTATGAAAATGAATTAGGCTGACAGAGAGATCGAGTTTTTTGATCTATGTTGTCACAAGAAACCAAAGTCGATGTTTCTCAAAGCATATTTGAGGCAAAGGGTAATGTTTCTCATAGCTTATCTGAGGTAATTCTTTTTATTTATCTTTTAATCTGTAAGTTAATTGGTGTTGAAAAAAAAATGTTGCAAGGTAGATTTCATTTAAAGGAGTCAACGCTTCAGTAAATTATTGTATGTAGCAACCATGTGTGACTTAAATTAATTGATGCACAGGGATGATTTTAGGGGCTAAATTTCGCTCATGAGCTAATTTTCCATGGTTTTTCCAAAAACGAGATTCACTATTTTAAAAATGATTCGCCCAAATTCTATAGGATAAAATTATTTTACCTTAAAAATCGCCAAAATTTTATAAAAACTATATAAAATCCTTAGAAATTTGAATAATTTTACAAAAATATCGCCAATCATTTATAGTTGGCATGTGAAGAATTAGTAAGATTCGCCAAGGTTTCTACATTTTAAAATAAATTTCCATCCTTAAAATGATACCTGGCACTTAGTTTTTAGCTTTTAATGTAGCCACTGTTATACCAAGCATTATTTTTATCTAATTTCTTAATTACTTATGATGGAGAAAAAAATTAATTCAGATTAGTGAGGTGGGGCAACTACATCATTGTAGAAGTCGAAGGAAATGCAAAGCTTGTAATGAACATAGAGAAAATGCACATGAATGGGATACTTTTAGAGCATGTATAAAAATTTCTAAATTTTTTAATTTTGTGTAGATGAGTGCATTTAATTTCATGACAATAATTAATTAAACATCCTTATTAAGGATTGCTTGTAATTAACTTTCAAGTTTAGCGTGTGGGAGATGGCATCTACCACCTTAGAGCCTCCAATAACAAATCATTGGAGCCAATAATTTGTAAGATGGAATTGTGAATGTTGTACCTAACATACCTCCATGAATTTGTGTCGATGCACTCTACTAAATATAACAAAAATTTAGAAAGAACACTTGTAGATCATAGGAGGCCTAAAAACAACAAAATGAATATCTCGTTATCTATCTATTAGGCACAATCACAAGATCAACTGATTGTTGAATTCATAAGGAACCCTGGATGGAATGATCTAAGGTGGCACAATTAGTCTCAATGATAATTGGAAAGATCACACCTATGTTGGTGTTCAAAATGTGGAAGAGCCATCCTTCAAAGGACATATATGGTTGAATGCATTAATATTTCTGGATGTAGTCCTCCGATATTTTTGCATGGCATCAGTGACATGTGTATGTTGAACTGATTCTTGCTATTTTTTGTGTCGTTGTTGTCTCCTGGTGTAGCCCTAACAACTCTTCATGGGTTACAACATAGAAGAAATGAGTATGCATTCCTGGTTCTAAAGGATGGTCTGTGATTGGAAGCGTCATGGACATGAGCATTGGTCTTGCTCAAAGTAAGCTTGATTTTATGGCTCATGTTCAGGGTGCCAATAATCTCATGCTGTTTGGCATGGGATCTACTCTCGATGATATTATGTTGGACCCTAAGGTGGCTAGAGAATTGTTCAGCTGACCTCATTTCGTTAACATACCCCTCAAGCAATCTACACAACAAATAATGGTTTTTCCCCAATAAAAAGTAATAAAAGTTGCTAAAAGAATTATTATGTCAATAGCTCTTTCTGACAATGCATTCAATGCTTTCTAACAATGTATTTAATGGTAATCAAACCACTGAATAGTGAGCTACAACTGAAAATAACAAATTATTATTATTATTTATTTTTATTTGATAATTTGATATCTACCTATATAAACTTAGTCATTTCATATATATCAACCAATCATAAAATACAAATTTATATTTTAAAATTTAAAATTTTTAAAATATTTAATTTAATATATAAAATTTACAAAATTTTAATAATTTTTTTTTAAATTATTTTAAATTATTACAGACTAAAAATACATTAATTTAAAAACCATTACAATACACTCTACTTTCAATTTCAATAGGTATAATAAATTATTATTTTAATTTTTCATATTATTATTTGTAAAATAATTAATAAATTAATATTTATAAAATAATTAATAAAGGAAAGTCGCAATCTTCACTTTGTATACGCTTAGTCTAAGTTATAAGTGACTTTATTCAAATTCTATCGTAGAGGTTTAAGTCTACATGCTATGCCACTTAAAAATATATAATTATTGGTGATCCTTCATATTTAATATAAGGATTTCTGGGAAGATTTATATATAAAGTGAATAATTTATGTCACACCTACACATATAAAATAAATTGTCGATTTATTTGTTATAATGTCACATCTTCGATTGAATTTTATTTTTTAAAATTGTTAAAAATTGATTTCGATCTAACCAACTACCTAGGGTATTATTAAAGTTGTTAATGCCATTTTATCTTTTCCTTGTTCAATGGAGCAATAAGAATTGGGTTCCTTTCCTCACCTAAAGGATCCAGTTCATGCATTCTCTTGTCTTTTCCAAAAGAGTATTTTTTTAATGACTAAAAAAATAGGAGTGAAGTTGCTTTGTAATCATATTCATATTGATATATTTATTACATTTCATTGAAGATAGAACAATAATAATTATTAAAAATAGGAATTGGAATTGTCTCGAATAGTTCGAATAGTGTAAGGGATGATCGATACATGTTCATAAAATATAAATATAATGAAGATGTCAGGTGCATCCAACTTTTACTAAAAGGCATGAACATTCATAAAAATAGAAAAATATTGAAATGTCGAGTGGATCAAAAATCTAAGAAAAGGTAGGAATGACATTTATGAGAATGTAGGTTTTCATAGTTAAACATAATGGTAGACAATATTTTTGGATAATCACTATGTACAGGGTTTTGAAACGTTCAATGTTTCGAGTGGACGCTCCACTCATTATCCGAGACAATCATAAAACTCAATATAGGAAAAGAGTGTCCAGATTGTATTTAAAGAGGTGGAAAAGTAGGTTATCGTTAATAATTAGGTAAAGAATTAGAATCGACAGAATCAATGAGTCCTTTATAATTAAGTAAAGAAGGAGAATTAATTAGGTACAAATCTAACTACCCATAGAGAAGAAGAGTAAAAATATGACAAAGGATGGAAAATAAATAATATTATAAGGGGATTAATAATAATGAGAAAATTCCAAAAGATTAGAATAGTTAAAAATGCGTTAATAATATACATGTGTTTCCTGAGTGGGCCTAATGTTTAAAAATGCATACACACTGAGTGAGCCTAATGGTTAAGAACATGTGTTTCCTCCTAAGAGGTCACAAGTTCAAATCCAGAGGGGGGTAGGGTATGTATACCTCCGTAGACTTTACCAGTCAAATCGTTGGGTGGAAGGGGTCTCTTGTCCCACAAACAAGGGGGTCTCATACACCAATTTGGTGTGCCTTGGCCATGACCTTAAAAATAGATAATGACTATTACTTTTATTATTATTATTATTATTATTATTATTATTATTATTATTGAGTAATATAATAAAATGATAAAATATAATAATGAATATATTATAAAAATGAATATAATATATTCATTTTTATAAATAGCCATAGTTTCCACTCCCACCACTCATTTTTTTGCCCGCCAAACATTCATCCAATTTTGGGTCCTTTAACGGATTTACGCACAAGATGAGATTCGATTTAATGAGGTTTGATGGAGAAGATGACAAAGAAATAAAAAGGTGGATTAATAGACTTGAACGTTATTTTGAGTTACACAAGATGTGTGACGAAGAGGAGGAAATCAACATTGCATCATTGCACATAGATAAGGTAGAAAGCGATTGGTTCTTATGGTGGCACTCAAAATCCCAATCAAGGGAATGAGAGACATTTAGGAAGCATTTTTTTCAGGAGATTTCATAACATTGAGGAAAAGGAAGTCTTTTCCAAATTCACTCGATTACAACAAGAAAGCACAATGGATGAATTCATAAACAAGTTACATGTGTTAGCTACCAGTGTGATTGATGTATCAGATGATCACCTCCTACAACTTGCCATATTGAGATTGAAGGAATACATACGAAACAAATTTAAACTAATAGATATCAAGGATGTGGAGCAACTGTGATTAAAATCCAGGGTGGTAGAATAAAAATTGTTGTTCTTGCAACGATCTCCTTGGTCTCATTCTAAAGAACCAAGCTCAAAGTTTACTCTCACTTACAAAGGGACTCCACCACCTAACATAGAAGATGACAAAAGTTGGTGTTTTAGATGTCATGCACCTAACTGGAGGCCAGGCCACAAATGCAAGGGAAAACAATTCTATATGTGTGAAATAGAGAGCGATAGCGACAACGACAAACATTCAAAAGATTCTAATGAAATCCAAGAATCCAAAAAAATCTAACCATCAAAATAACAATTCTTTGTGGACGAAGCCATTGAAGGAGGGATGACTTGTAGTATAACTAAATTCTAATTAATAATTAACATATGTAATCATTAATATTTGTAATTGATCGTTGTGAAGGGTTCATCTCTTCACTAAAATCTCTATATAAGGCCAGTCATTCATTGTTGTAAGACAAACTGGAATAATATATAATAAATATCTATTTTATATATCTAGTCCCATCAGATCTATTCCAAACCCTGATGTTAATTGTAGCCAACAAGAATTTTATGATTATGTGTAGAGAAAAAAAGAAGAAGCTAGAGATCTGTACTCATAAGTCAAACTACCTTTGTTGACTATTTACATGGACTTGGGAGAACCTTCTTCAGCCATAAAACCTCAACCAAAAACCATAGAAAAGTAAGATTCTCCAAATTTGCATGAAATGGAAGAACATGTGCCTACTGAATATTCAGGATTGGGAGAATATTGGGTAGCACTCTCTACTTTAATTACAATATCAAAAAAAATAAATAGGAGATAGGTCAGAGAACTAAAAAGTGAAATCAAAGAAATGATGGTTTTCAAAAACACACAAAATATGAAAATGCACTTTTAAAAGAAACTAATGCTTAGATAAGGGAAGAGAATGAGAAGTTAAAGGAGGAACTAAACATGCTCAAGGAAGCAAATCAATAAGTAATTCAAGGGAAAGCTCATACAACATGATAATCTTTCAAGGGATACAAATTAAGAAATCATGTGAAGTCTCAAGCAGAAAAACAAGAGGTAAAAGCTGCAAATAAACAACAGATGAAAGGTAATAAGACCTCCACATCCAATGTGGATATCTTAATTAGATCAGCAGGTTCCATCTAGGGAAGAGAAGCAACAAAATTCTATAAAATTTTGATTTGCTTGAGGTCATGCAAAATAATTAGTTTGGGGGAAAACGTCAGTACTTTGTTTTTCCAGTTAAAAAGCCTATAGACTTATGACCTTTTTGACCTTATATCTCTCCTTTTTGACATATTCACCATCTATCATAGCCTAATAAAGACCATCCAAGGCTTAATTAGGTAAATATTTATTTTATTTTTGATTGTTTGAAATCAACATTTTAAAATAGTTTAAATTTGGATTTTTTCAATTTTTACAAGAAACATTCAGTTCTTGTAATTCATCATTCATCAAGATATGTGCAGGCTAATTTGGGAGAAATGAACACTTGGGTTTTGTTCCTTTCCTTCATGGCATGAAACATGTCCTCCTAGAAGCGCAAAAATTGATCAAGAAACACTCAGTCAAGGCCTTGGTCAACTCAGGTATCTATAGGAAAATATTTAGCAGCAAAAACATGCAACTATCTTTAGACACAATTTATGGATTGGTGAGGATGAATTTGAAAATTCTGGGACATGGTTTTGTGCAGAGCATGCCCAATTAGGTGAAAATCATGTAGATTTTCTAGAAAATGCACCATTTGGGAGATATCGTTGCTTTTCTAAAGATAAGATGACCATATTTTTCTGTTGTAGTTGATTTCTCCAATTGGATACCAACTCAAGGTCGAATCAATACTTCTAGGATATGATCAGTTGCGCTATTACTCTAGGAGAGTACTCTTATGATAGTTTTTACATCCTCGATTGTATAAATAAACTAGACTCTGAACCTTGAGGGGGATTAGATTTTTTAGAGGAGAATTGTGGAGGAAAACTCATTGAAAAACTTAGTTTTGTAACTAGTTGATGATTAATTCAAAGGCTCTGATCTTTTCCAACTAATATATTTTCTTTGTTGTGCATTCATTGGGTTTTAAGGACCCCCCTGTATTGATACATGTCACTATGTATATTGTTGTGTATAAGTTTGATTTCTGCATCTTATTTTCTGTAAATAATTTGTTTTATTCCTATATTTATATAACAACATTTTAATCTTCATGTTTAAATTTTAGATTCCATTTTAGTTTTCATTTGAATTTGTAGTTGATGTGACAATTAGATAGTTGAAATATAGATCTTATTTCAAATTCCTTGCATAGAACATTCTTTCGAAACCTTTAACCTCACTAGTTGACAGAGTACTGTTGCAAAGAGCTTACAATCATTGTGGCATATTTCACTTTGCAGATCGATTTTCTACCAATGGAACACTGATAACCTAAGGTTGAAAGAATTATATTTACTTCAAGTCTTTTAGTTTGCAAGTGTGCTAAAAAATTCCTTCAAAACCTTTAACCTCACTAGTTGACATAGCACTATTGCAAAGAGCTCACAATCATTGTGACATATTTCACTTTGCAGCTTGATTTTCTACTAGTGGAACAATGATAACCTAAGGTTAAAGGAATTAGATTTAATTCAATTCTTTTCATTCCACATGTGTGTTAGAAACTTCTTTCAAAACCTTTAACCTCACTAGTTGACAGAGTATTGTTACAAAGATCCCACAACCAATGTCATATTTCACTTTGTAGCCTAATTTTCTACTAGTGGAACAATGATAACCTAAGGTTGAAAGAATTAGATTTCATTTGGAGTTTTAAAGATTAGTTTAGATTGTGTTAGACAAATGAGAAGCGGGGGGAGGGGGGGGTACGTGAATCAGTTGTTACTATGCTTAAACAATTATACCCATTTTAAACTCATTACAGAACACTCAATGATGATCACAATAATTCAGGGAAGTAAGCAATAGAGTATTAAACTTCTATCACACACATGAAGTATACAAAGACAGATATTCCTGAGGAAACCCATAAAGGGAGAAAACCTCTTCTTCTTAATATGATAAATAGTCTTTATTTTCTATACATTATCATTCTTGTGAGCACCAACTCTTTGTGAGACTACCACCTCTGTTTTACAAGATACAACTTGTTGGGAGCACCAACTCCCTAGTTTCTCTAGAACCCACTAGAAGGAAGCACAAACTCCCTGAGTGGTCCAGCACCAACTGGATGGAAGCACCAAATTCTAGTCACACCGGCACCAACCTGTATAACAGAGAACAATGGTTCTCCCTTGCACCACCCTACCACCCTGGTTTTTCTGGCTACAACTAGATGGAAGCTACAACTCCCTATGTTCAAGCACCCACTTGAAACTCTGAGGACAACAATCCTCCCTAGCACCACCCTACCACCCTGAGATATGAATCTTTTCTTTTTGAAATTTATTACAGTGATACAGTATTTATCAATGGCTTACCAGTCTCATCATTGTTCTTCTACACTTCTCTGCTCTGCCTGCATCAGTGTCTTCCTGCTCACATCTTCTTGCGTTTTATGTTCTTCTGCGTTTTATTCTCTATGTGCCATGTCCGTTCTATGCACTATGCCTCCCCTCTGCACTTTCTCACATACACTTGGCTTCCTTCTACATGTGTGAATAACTATCCAACTTGCTTTACAAAGAAACAACAACCTCTCTCTGTCACGACATTTTACCTTTATTCCTACTCTCATCACCCGTTAAACTCCACATCTCCAATGCTCAAGTCAAGAATCTAAAAAATGCTCAGGAATCATGATTCCAACGCTCAAGAACAATGATTCAGTTAGTGTAATTGAATCGTAACTAATCAAGAAACCACGAAGTGAAACAACAACCCTTTCGATTAGATTTTGTTTGATCAACGTCGTCGGATTATACACGCAGAGGCCTTTTTGACTTTTCAATGCGTAACCTCCGATGTGGAGCCTAGTAGCGCTAGCTCCTTCCCCTATCTTCCGTTGATGTGACCTTGGGTGATGTTATCATGTGACCATGCGATTGCGGGTGTGACCAAAAGTGGTTTGAGGGGAACCCACTTTTCACCCCACAATTCACTACAGAGCTCCACGTATGCCTTTGGTGATACCGTGGTTTTGATTGCGGCCCGCTCAAGAAAAATTAAGACCCGAGCATGTTCTGACCCCGCAATTGAGCATGACCATTGATCTCCAATCCCTTGGCGATGCCTCTCGATCAATGACTGTTATTTGCCTCCTTTCCTCCTTCCACACGTGATCCCATATCTCCACGATTTGTTGACACGTAGCTCCCTTCCAAATCAACTGCTATGACTTATTTCGTGATTCGATCTTCGAGAGTTTCAACTCTGAAACCCTGCTTTCCTCTGTATGTCAATCTTATGGAGTTGAAAATCCACCGACGTGTGTCCCTTTTATCGATCAACATTCGAGATCTGCTTCTCTACTCCAAGCTTCGGTGATTTCAATTCTCAACCTTCACGCTCTCCCAGAATGATTTTAGCCGAAGTCCACAGATTCCTACCACATGTCCTCCTCAAATCAACGACTCTAGTCTGCTTCGGGACTTCAACACTTTCTACCAAGACCAGATCAACGGCCCTTGGCACCCTTCTAGATCAATGGTCAATATTCACTTCGAGGCTTCGACGCTTTCACTCTCTGCTTTCCTCCAGAGTATTTCGCACCTGGAGTTCATGATTTGTTGACGTGTGTCCTCCTTTAGATTGACGGTCCTCATCTCCTTCGGCTCTTCAGGATTCGGGGATTTCAAATCTCAACTTCGCTTCCTTCACTATCTCCTGGAGTGTTTTTCCCTGAACTGCACATATTTCTGCCACAAGTCCTTCTGGCAATCGACGACCTAGATCTTCTTCGGCCCTCGGGTCTTCAATGTTCGAGACTTCGGGACTTTAGGCTAATCACTACTCCATTTTCCTCCAGAGTGATCACCTGCTAAGTAAGTCATAAGTGGTGGAGACCGCTTGTTGTCGGTTAATACTTCCACTTACACTATCCTTCCACTATAGTAGATCGACGGTTGAGAATGCTCCCGAAGTGATCTTCAGATCAGACATTTTGTGTCCACTTCGGGACTTTGGGACTTTGGGCAAGTGTTGGTGGTAAAAATCTCGAAGTGACGTAACTTGCTTACGTCACTTGATGACGTGTCACGAGCCGAGTAGCTGCCATGTGTCATTCAGATTCGTGATTTGCACATACCTGAAATGCTGATTAAACTTGAAACTTGTCATTGTTTGATTGCACCATGTGTCCTTACTGACGTGGTTGTCCAACTTGGTCTGCCACATGTCCTTGTAGACGTGGTTCTCCCTGATCTAATGGTCATCTCATTTTCTCCAGATTCGATGGTCTATATTCATTTCGGATTTTGGGCTTCGAGTAATTCAACTTTCAAGTTGCCAATTCTCCCGAAGTGAGATTCCCCGAACAGTAACCTCCTCGCAACTTTTGACACGAACCAAATGTTGTTTGTCGATCATGTTCTTAGATCGATGGCTCGATCTATCTTCGATGCTTCTCTTCTATCTTATCATGTCCTTCCACTTAGAATGATCCAGCGATTGTCAGGTATTCAGTTGAAGGTCCTTTCGATCGGTGATCCAATGACCACTGTAGCTCTTCCTCCTGAGCTTTCTCACCTTCTGTTCTTGCCATCGATGACAAGCACACTCTTCCTGTAAACATGCCAATAGATTGCAGTTTCTATATTTCAGCGAGTAGTTGATGATCATTTTCAAGTTTGGATTTCCTTCTTAGTTTGTATTTTGAAGCCAATTCCCTCACATACAATGATGTATTTTGAAGCTAATTCCCTCTCATACAATGATTGTGCCTCACAAGTTTGCCAACTCTGGATTGACATAATACGTGTCTCATTTATGCAAATGAATTAGGTTGACATAGAGATCGAGTTTTTTGATCTATGTTGTCACAAGAAACCAAAGTCGATGTTTCTCAAAGCATATTTGAGGCAAAGGGTAATGTTTCTCATAGCTTATCTGAGGTAATTCTTTTTATTTATCTTTTAATCTTTAAGTTAATTGGTGTTGAAACAAAAATGTTGCAAGGTAGATTTCATTTAAAGGAGTCAACGCTTGAGTAAATTACTGTATGTAGCAACCATGTGTGACTTAACTTAATTGATGCACTTAGTTTTTAGCTTTTAATGTAGCCATTGTTATACCAAGCATTATTTTTATCTAATTTCTTAGTTACTTATGATGGAGAAAAAAATTAATTCAGATCAGCGTGGGGCAACTACATCATTGTAGAAGTCGAAGGAAATGCAAAGCTTGTAATGAACATAGAGAAAATGCACATGAATGGGATACTTTTAGAGCATGTATAAACTTTTCTAAATTTTTGAATTTTGTATAGATGAGTGCATTTAATTTCATGACAATAATTAATTAAACATCCTTATTAAGGATTGCTTGTAATTAAGTTTTAGGTTTAGCGTGTGGGAGATGACATCTACCACCTTAGAGCCTCCAATAACAAATCATTGGAGCCGATAATTTGTAAGATGGAATTGTGAATGTTGTCCCTAACACACCTCCATGAATTTGTGTCGATGCACTCTACTAAATATAACAAAAATTTAGAAAGAACACTTGCAGATCATAGGAGGCCTAAAAACAACAAAATGAATATCTCGTTATCTATCTATTAGGCACAATCACAAGATCAAATGATTGTTGAATTCATAAGGAACCCTGGATGGAATGATCTAAGGTGGCACAATTAGTCTCAATGATAATTTTAAAGATCACACCTATGTTGGTGTTCAAAATGTGGAAGAGCCATCCTTCAAAGGACATATATGGTTGAATGTATTAATATTTCTGGATGTAGTCCTCCAATATTTTTGCATGGCATCAGTGACATGTGTATATTGAATTGATTCTTGCTATTTTTTATGTCGTTGTTGTCTCATGGTGTAGCCCTAACAACTCTGCATGGGTTACAACATAGAAGAAATGAGTATGCATTCCTGGTTCTAAAGGATGGTCTATGATTGGAAGCGTCATGGACATGAGCATTGGTCTTGCTCATGGTAAGCTTGATTTTATGGCTCATGTTCACGGTGCCAATAATCTCATGGTGTTTGGCATGGGATCTACTCTTGATGATATTATGTTGGACCTTAAGGTGGCTAGATAATTGTTGAGCTGACCTCATTTCGTTAACATACCCCTCAAGCAATCTACACAACAAATAATGGTTTTTCCCCAATGAAAAGTAATAAAAATTGCTAAAAGAGTTATTATGTCAATAGCTCTTTATGACAATGCATTCAATGCTTTCTAACAATGTATTTAATGGTAATCAAACCACTGAATAGTGGACAACAACCGAAAATAACAAATTATTATTATTATTTATTTTTTCAAAATTATTTTTATTTGATAATTTGATATCTACCTACATAAACTTAATCATTTCATAAATATCAACCAATCATAAAATACAAATTTATATTTCAAAATTTAAAATTTTTAAAATATTTAATTGAATATATAAAATTTACAAAATTTTAATAATTTTTTTTTAAATTATTTAAAATTATTACAAACTAAAAATAGATTAATTTAAAAACCATTACAATACACTCTACTTTCAATTTCAATAGGTATAATAAATTATTATTTTAATTTTTCATATTATTATTTGTAAAATAATTAATAAATTAATATTTATAAAATAATTAATAAAGGAAAGTCGCAATCTTCACTTTGTATATGCTTAGTCTAAGTTATAAGTGACTTTATTCAAATTCTATCGTAGAGGTTTAAGTCTACATGCTATGCCACTTAAAAATATATAATTTTTGGTGATCCTTCATATTTAATATAAGGATTTTTGGGAATATTTATATATAAAGTGAATAATTTATGTCACACCTACACATATAAAATAAATTGTCGATTTATTTGTTATAATGTCACATCTTCGATTGAATTTTATTTTTTTAAATTGTTAAAAATTGATTTCGATCTAACCAACTACCTAGGGTATTATTAAAGTTGTTAATGCCATTTTATCTTTTCCTTGTTCAATGGAGCAATAAGAATTGGGTTCCTTTCCTCACCTAAAGGATCCAGTTCATGCATTCTCTTGTCTTTTCCAAAAGAGTATTTTTTTTTAATGAGTAAACAAAATAGGAATGAAGTTGCTTTGTAATCATATTCATATTGATATATTTATTACATTTCATTGAAGATAGAACAATAATAACTATTAAAAATAGGAATTGGAATTGTCTCAAATAGTGTAAGGGATGATCGATACATGTTCATAAAATAGAAATATAATGAAGATGTCATGTGGATCCAACTTTTATTAAAAGGCATGAACAACATTTATTCATAAAAATAGAAAAATATTGAAATGTCGAGTGGATCAAAAATTTGAGAAAAGGTAGGATTGACATTTATGAGAATGTAGGTTTTCATAGTTAGACATAATGGTAGACAACATTTTTGGATAATCACTGTGTATAGGGTTTTGAAACGTCCAATGTTTCAAGTGGACACTCGACCCATTATTAGGGACAACCATAAAACTCAATATAGGAAAAGAGTGTCGAGATTGTATTTAAAGAGGTGGAAAGGTAGGTTATCGTTAATAATTAGGTAAAGAATTAGAATTGACAAAATCAATGAATCCTTTGGAATTAAGTAAAGAAGGAGAATTAATTAGGTACAAATCTAACTACTCGTATTACAAAGGATGGAAAAGGAATAATATTATAAGGGGATTAATAATAACAAGAAAATTTGAGAAGATTAGAATAATTAAAAATGCGTTAATAATATACATGTGTTTCTTGAGTGGGCCTAATGTTTAAAAATGCATACACACTGAGTGGGACTAATGGTTAAGAACATGTGTTTCCTCTTGAGAGGTCACAAGTTCAAATCCAGAGGGGGGTAGGGTATGTATACCTCCATAGACTTTACTAGTCAAATCGTTGGGCGAAAGGGGTCCCTTGTCCCACAAACAAGGGGGTCTCATACACCAATTTGGTGTGCCTTGGCCATGACCTTAAAAATAGATTATTATTATTATTATTGAGTAATATAATAAAATGATAAAATATAATAATGAATATATTATAAAAATGAATATAATATCGTTGGGTGGATTACCAAAAAAATATAAAAGGAGATGATGATAAAAAAATAATGTAAGGAAGCAAAATAAATGATGAGAATGAAATAGAGAGAGGAATGAGGAGAACTCGGGGTTTAAAGAAATCGAAAAAGACAAAAAAAATGTGAGGGAGGAATAAAAATATTATAAAGGTTGGAAATGGAATAATGTTAAAAGGTGATTAATAATAACGAGTAAATTCGAGGAGATTAGAATGGTTAAAAATGTGATATTAATATAATAGAGTAATATAATAAAATGATATAAGATAATAATGAATATATTATAAAAATGAATATAATGGCATTAGGTGGATTACTAGGTGGATTACTAAAAATAAAATGAGATGATCATTTTTTTAAAAGTAATTTTTCTATAAAGTTCTTGTGATGAAAAAGCGATTACAGAATGTCAATTATACGTTGGAGTTAGAGTTTCCATGAATGGAAACCAACTCTCTTCCAGTTGAGTTTTCAAAACTGGACAACTTAATACATCAAAATTTATATAGAGCCTAGGGTATATTATGACATAGAGACTGATTGATAATTCCAGACACAAAATGAAAAACTTACGGTGTTGCTAATATGGACTCAAGATTAATAACTAAGAGGATCCAAAATAGATGAAGGAGACCAATAACAAAAATGATGAACCTGAAGTCCCTCATATGCAACACCAGTCTTGTGTAGGAGGAGGGATGGCAGGCGCCGTCGCTCTAGTTGTTGTAGGAGATGGTTGGGCATCTTGAGTATTGTGCATGTCTGCTACCATGGAAATGCGATGGTCCAAAATCTCAAGGCGGAAACAAAAATCATTTATTTCACTGCGAAGCTCAAAAGTCAGTTATTGAAGCATGGAGAGGGAAACAAAAATTCGCTCATAATTCGCTTCCCTAGTTGCATTTGAATTCTCCTTGGAGGACGCTTCCAGTGGAGTCTTTGTTGGGTGGCTCTAGGATTGAGTGTCCTAGCCATGACCGGAGGGACAATGAGAAGTGCCTGGAGGTGGGCTCTCAAAAGAATTCCATCTAGGAAAAGAAGTCGGGGTGTAGCCCAAAGAGCATCCTTGCTGATCAAACCAATCAATTTTACACCCCCATCCAGACGATGTGCGTCCATTATCCTATTGCTTATCCTTTTTCGGATTGTGTGAGGGAGACCTGGGGTGCTTCCCATGAGTTCTCAGAATGTCATTGCCTACGACCTTTGAGATGGGCCAACCAACTGGACTGTGCATTCATCACCCACACTTTGGGCTTCCTCGCTGCCTCGACATAGTGATCATAGAAATAATGGACGCTCTGATAAGAAAAATCTCGACCCGCAGTTTCCTCCTTCTACAATGTTGCACTAAGTAGAAATTAGGAACTAAGTGATGTTGTATCCTAGCATAAAACACCCTTAAGAAACCATTCCTTTTCTGCGTCATGGTTGTTAATGGGCCATTCAAATTCTAGTACTATAATTTATGACCTCTAGCCTCCATTGTGAAACCTTGCATCTCTTTCCTGGTTTGAGATCGAGCGAGGTATTTGTTGCCTCGCATGATTTTATGCCTTGTCCTCCAGATCCTTCCACCTACGCCTTTGGCTTAGGGATCAAAGGGCCAGGTGGTGGGTGTAATAAAGTACAGGTGGATTTCCATGCACACTATGAGCTAGATGTCACCCCATCCGGGGAGTGGTCTACCATGTGTGCTAAGGTGCTACATTCCAAAAACATGGGGGTGATTACTGTGCTGGGCGGAGTCACAAATCATATCCTTGTCTAGACAGTGAACCCCTATATTCGCCAGTTTATCTGCCACCTTATTAGCTTCTCGTCTGATGTGGGAAGGGATAATAAATTGATGAGGCTATAAGAGATTACGAAGAGAATACATAGTGTGGAGAATCCTCCAAATTGAGGAGATATTCTCCGTGGAGGAGCCATGAAGGAGCTTAGTTAACATGTTGAGAATTATTTGGGAGTACCCTTCTACCATAATTTGGTGATAGCCATGATGGTGGGCGAGGGTGAGACCTTTGATAAGGGCCCAAAGCTCTGCTTCTTTATTTGAATCATACCCGAGAGTACCTTTTGAGATGTGAAGAATTGATCCTTTCTCATCCCTGAGAATGAAACTAAAACTGGCTAGGCCAAGTTTCCCTTTAGACGCTCCATTGAAATTTAGCTTGATGAATCCTAGGGGGGACGGGTCCATTGAGTGGGCCTCTGATTATGGTTGGAGTTCCCATTGAGTTGAGGAGTAGAGGGGGTAATTTGAAGGTTCCAACCTTGAAGGATTATCTTGTCACTGGGGTTACAAGATAGATCCTCTGTAGTCCAGGTACTAGTTAGAATGGTCTCAGCAATAGTTTTCCTGATGTGGAGACAAACATCAGTCCAAGTTTGCTTCTTGGAGGTGAATATTCTACGATTTTTCTCCTTCCATATTTGCTAGAGGATAAATCCAGGGAGACGCTGCTAGATACGATTGAGAATGGGATTTTTGAAGGCTCAGAGCCTCCAACCAACAATAGTATTGACAACTCCTTCCCTATTACGGTCGAAAGTGCGCATCACAAGGGCATCTTGGTCCCAGATGAGGGAAATGAGGGAGTATTGATTGAGAAGATGTTCCTGAGTTTCCTCCGATTCCAAGCACATGTGGTAGATGGAAGGACCTATGAATCCTATTTTCATCAGATTGTCCAAGGTGAGGATGTTGTTATGCCCAATGAGCCAAAGGAAGGTGCTGATCTTTGGCCACAATTTAGAGTCCCAAATGTTGCTCTAGATGGGGGATTTAGGAAGCGCGGAGAAGTTGGATTTTAGGCCATATTCCCATTTAGTTGTGAAATCACCTTTGGGCGGATGATGATCAAAATATAAGGTCAGGAAGCAAAATAAATAAAAATGATGAGAATGAAATAGAGAAAGAAATGAGGAGAACTAAGGGTTTA
>JASDQU010739462.1:39369-72637 GCA_032191745.1 Picea mariana | reverse complement strand
TCTATTTGCTGCAGCATCAATTCTCCATACAATAGTTCACCAATTCTCCAATATCTTACTCTTGCTAATTTGCTACTAACCATTTCCATGAATCATCTCTTCAATATATAGGAAAAGATTGTTTAGTTACTTGGATAGAATGTAATCCCAAGATATCTGGAGATTCATTAATTTTACAACCATTCGAACTCCAACTCATCCTTCTAGAAGATTCCTTCTAGAAGGATCGAGAACTTATTCATTTTCTCCCTTAAGAAACATTTCCGCACCCTGACCATTAACACAGTGCGGAAAGTCCGCAGTCAGACTGAATGCAGCCTGCGGAAATCAAGCATTTCCGCAAGACAATATATATGCAGCCTGCGTACTATCTTCAAAAGTGTGATTTAGAGAAGCTGATAAGTGTAACTTTCTTCATGAAAATGATCTTAAAGAAGAGTTAGATCTTCCATCATCATGTCATTAACATGTCCTCATCTTGATAACCAAAAATGTGGATAACAGTCGCGAAATGCAATTCACCGAAATTAGAAACGCTAGAGTACCGAACCRTTGATCCGACTCCATTTCGGAGTTTTGGATACTGGAACTTGGAGGTATCAAGAACACTTCACCACAGGAACGCCGAAGTGCCGAAATGCGAAATTGTGAAAAACACATTATGGATAAGTGCTTGGTCTTGGCCATGGTCATATCGAGGAAGGAGCTAGTCCGTGCTAAACCCCATTTCGGGGATCGAGAGTTGGAGGAGTCAAGGGACTGACTGGAAAATCCCCGAAATGCGAAATTGAGAAATGCAATTTCGAACTAACCAATGGTCACCGCCTGTGGTCACGTCGATGGAATATGGGGGAAGGAGCTAGTGCAAACAAGCTCCTTTTCAAAGTTTCGGGGATCACGAATGGGAGTGTCGAGACACTTGGTCACACAAATGTCGAATTGCCAAATGCCGAAATGTGGAAATGATGAAATGTCTATGTAGTTGGTGGTCACCGCCAATGGTCACGTAAGAGGAAGGAGCTAGCATAGTTGGGCTCTATTTCAAGGTTTGCACTGTAACAGCAAGTAAACTACTGATGGTTTCTGCCAGAGGTGTGGAAAAGACTTATGTGTAACTGCTAGAGGAGCGGAAGAGTCTGAAGGAGCCTCCTAGTGGAATGAGGACTGGCCATAGAGGCGATTGACAACTAGAAGAGCGTTAAAGCCTATGACTACAACAGAGAGGTTAATCTCGACTATGCCAAAGAAGACGACGAGTCACGTCTGCCAGAGAGGCTGAGGAATCTCAGCATAACACCCAGTGATGTTGGACACGTGGGTTTAATAGCCAGAGAAGCTGAAGAGTTGCTATGATGAACAGGCGGAGCACTTGACATGAAGAGGATGCAGAAGCATTTTGCATAGATGGTAGAATGTGTACAGAGACTATAAGAAGGCAGAAGAAAGAAGAGATGTGGGTCGTTGTTGCTGAGGTGGAGTAATGCATGTGTGAAGAAGTAAGGGGAGTGCAGCAGCTGAAATGGACAGAAGACAAAAGGTCCATAGAATGGGAATGGCATAGAAAACACAAGAGGCAGAAGAACAAAAAAGTGAAATGGATGCGTGCAGGAAGACAGTGAGAAAGACAGAGCAGCGAAATCTTGCAGAACAATGATGAGACTGGTAAGCTGTTGTTGAACACTATGTCACTGTAATAAGTTTCAGTAATTCATATTCATAAACTAGGGTGGTAGGGAGGTACTAGGGAGGAATGGTGTCCTCAGAGGTTCAAGGGAGGACTGGTGTCCTCAGAGGTTCAAGGGAGTGCTTGAACACAGGAAGTTGTAGCTTCCTTCTAGTTGGTGCTAGAGAAACTAGGGAGTTGGTGCTTCCTTCTAGTTGGTGCTAGAGAAACCAGGGAGTTGGTGCTTCCTTCTAGTAGGTGCTAGAGAAAACAGAGAGTTGGTGCTCTCAGCAAGTAGCATCTTGCAAAGCAGAGGTTGTGGTCTCATTATGAGTTGGTGCTCATATGTATGATAATGTAAAGAATGTAAATATTACTTATCATATAAAGAAGAAGAGGATTTTACCCTGTATGGGTTTCCTCAAGAAAATATGTCTCTGTGTATCTCATATGTGTGACTGATGCTGAATATGCTATTGTTTATTTCCCTGCATCATTGTGATTGTGATTGAGTGCTTTGTAAAGAATTAAAAAAAAAATTATAATTGTTCAAGCTCGGTAAACAACTCATTCAGCCCCCCTCTCAGTTGTCCAACAATTGGTATCAGAGTTGGCCCCTTTTATCTAAAGGTAGATCCTAGAGCTTAAACATGTCAAGCCATGAAGGAAATTCAACCAATAAGGCCCCTATGTTCAATGGAACAAACTTTGCCTTCTGGAAAGTTAGAATGAGAACCTACATAATGGCTTTAGGTGCAAATGTTTGGGATGTGGTAGATACTGGTTATGTAAAGCCANTACTAGCTAATAAGGATGACAAACTAGAATTTAGCTTCAATGCTAAGGCTATGAATGTTATCTTGAGTGGGCTTGCAGAAGTAGAATTCGTAAAAGTTATGCATTTAGGAACTTCCAAAGAAATGTGGGACAAACTCATTAACAATTATGAAGGTAATGAGAAGGTAAAGGATGCCAAGCTTCAAACCTACAGAATGCAGTTTGAACAGATGAAGATGAAAGAAGATGAAATTGTTGGAAAATACTTTCTAAGAGTAGAAGAAATGGTAAATGCAATGAAAGCACTTGGTGAAACAATTGAGGAACCCTCTTTAGTTCATAAAATCTTGAGATCTCTCCCAGATAGGTTCAATCCGAAGGTCTCTGCTATAGAAGAACTAAATGATCTAAAACCTTGGAGTTTGATCAACTTCTAGGAACATTGACTGCATATGAAATGAGAATAGTTAAATATAAACCCACCTCTAGAGAAGCATCATTTAAGGCAGACAAGAATGAGGATTCTGAGCCCGATGAAATTGAAGAAAAATTTGTGAAGAGAGTGAAGAAGGGATCAGGAAAATACAAAGGTAAATTGCCTTTCAAATGCTTCAACTGTGGTAGGATAGGTCATTTTGTAAATAAATGTCCCCACAAAGGAAAGGATCAGACATGTGATGATCAGGAGAAGTACAAACACAGAAATTTCTTTAAAGAGAATAACTTTAAGAAGAAAAACTAAATGATAAACTATATGATTCATCTATTGAAGATAAACTAAATGATTCATCTATTGAAGATAAACTAAATGACTCCATACTTATGGCCAAAGAGGACTATGATAATAACATCACAGGGAGTGATGTTAATAAAGAAGAAGCTGTGGTTGACATGGAAGGAGAACTGATCAGTGCACTGGAAGAGATTGACAGACTAAGAGTCAAGAACAGAAAGAAAAGACAATTGTTGATACAGTTCGAGAAAGACAGTAAAGAACCTGATGAAGACCTTGTCCTACTAAAAGTAGAATTAGAAGAGGCAAAGAAAATCAAAGATATTCTGAAACGATAGTTATCAGAAAAGAAGGCAAGTTGTGAAGCATTAGAACAAGAAGTAGTGAAAACTAGGAAAGAGATGGAGAAGTTTCAAGCCTTGTAAAATCAAAATCTATCAAGTATCAGAGCCTCTGAAGGATTAGCCACCATTCTGAATTAGCAAAGGAATCCAAAGCTAAAAACTGGTTTGGGTTATGAAGAGGGATCAAGTAGTGGGAAGCCAAGAGACGAAGAACCCATCAATTTTGTCAAATATACAACCAATGACAACAACAAACCTACAAAAACAAAGGAAGACAATCAGTCGCCCAGGACGAGTAAGGAAAAAGGTGCCAGGAATGAATCTGTAGAACAAACAAATAGTGCGCTCCCTGCTGAAAGACGTTATCAGCATGGCAGAAATCGATTTGCTCAAAGAAGACAACCATTTTCCAGGTACAAAGAATTTTTCTATGGCTATTGTTTCTACTATTCTAACTTTGGTCACAAAGTTGTTAATTGTTCCTTAAGACTTAGACATGAGCAATTAAGATTTCAAAGGAATAAATACTTGCCACAACAGAGAATGATGCAGCCAAATAACAAACCTTCACAGATTGCAAATTGCCAAATTAAGTCTAGGGACATACAACTAAGGAGGTCAAGAAATAATCAACAGTCAATGAGTAGACAACGCTGCAACAATAATTTTGACCTATTGAACAATGATATTGAATGCTACATCTATCATAACTATGGACATAAATCTGTTGATTGTCGATTAAAGAACTATGAACCAGATTTGAATTCCCCTGCTGAAAATGTCAAGTTTTGGAAGAAGAAAGAAAGTGACAAGTGTGGATTAGTGTTGTCAGCCCAAACAAAAATGAACCCTTGGTATATAGACAGTGGATGCTCCAAACATATGATGGGAGACAAAAGTAAGTCTATATCCCTTAGTGAAAGCAAATCAGGAAATGTAACCTTTGGAAATGATGCTCCAGGTAAAATAAAGGGTAAAGGGATGGTGAGTTTAAGTAATGGAAAAGGAAAAGCCCAAGATGTTCTACTTGTAGATGGGCTAAAACATAATCTGCTCAGTGTAAGTCAAATGTGTGACAAAGGATGTGAAGTGGTGTTCACGTCCAACGACTGCAAGATAAAGTCTGTAAACTCAGGTCCAGTGGTGGCCAAAGGCATAAGGACAGAAAATAATGTATATGTGCTGAAAGAAAATAGAGAAGAATGTCATCTAAGCAAACATGATGAAAGTTGGTTATGGCATAGGAGACTTGGACATCTAAACTTTGACCACTTAATCAAACTCAGAAATCTCAAGGCAGTAAAATATCTTCTGAGAATATCAAAGCCCCAAGATTCAATGTGTAAACCATGTCAAGTAGGAAAGCTAAACAGGACACAGTTTAAGTCCAAAAGTTTTACTTCAACAGAGAAACCACTCCAACTAGCTCATATGGATTTTTTTGGACCATCAAGACAGGAAGGCATAGGGAAAGAAAACTACTTCATGCTGATTATTGATGATTACTCCAGACTTACTTGGGTTGTCTTTCTCAAAGAAAAAGCCGAAGCATTTGAGAAGATTAAAATATTTAAGGCTTTAACTGAGACTCAAACATGCAAGAGGTTAAAGGCAGTAAGATCAGACCGAGGAGGAGATTTTATGTCAAGTGAATTCAAGGAATTATGTGACAAACATGGGATCAAGAGAGAATACACAATCCCAAGAACTCCACAACAAAATGGAGTAGTTGAGAGGCAAAACAGAACAGTGCAGGAAATGGCCAGGTCAATGATGAATGAGAAT
This sequence comes from Picea mariana, assembly GCA_032191745.1. Taxonomy (NCBI): domain Eukaryota; kingdom Viridiplantae; phylum Streptophyta; class Pinopsida; order Pinales; family Pinaceae; genus Picea; species Picea mariana. Next base: position 67,335 of record JASDQU010739462.1, on the reverse strand, counting down.
AACATTGGTCAAACCTACTGGGTAGAAGCAATACACACAACATTCCATGTTCTTAACAAAGCCCACCTTAGACCACAAAGTGACAAGACACCTTATGAACTGTGGTTTGGGAGACCTGCTTCAATTAAACACTTCAAAGTTTTTGGGAGTAAATGCTACATAAAGAATAATGATGAGAACCTTGGCAAATATGATGATAGGGCTGATGAAGGTATCTTCTTGGGGTATGCTACAAACAGTAAAGGATACATATGCTATAATAAGAGGTTGCATAAAATGGTTGACTGTATTGATGTAAAAGTTGATGAAGGAATCCCAGCAAGAGAAATGTACAGGAATGAGTCTTCTACAGAAGACACAGCTAAAGTTGAAGATGAACAGGTCCAAGAATCAGAAAATGAAGACTCTGAATCAGATGAAGACTTAGACACTTAGACAAACTCAAATCAGCAGTCAACTTCAAATTCCTCCTCCGGGATCATTCAAAAGAATCATCCTGCAAGTCAAATAATTGGAGAAAAATACAAAGGTGTACAAACCAGGAGAAAGATAATCAAAACCACCGAACAATCTCATATAAATTTCATATCCATGCTGGAACCCAAGAATTTCAATGAAGCCAACAAAGATGATCACTGGGTTAAAGCAATGAATGATGAACTTGATCAGATTGAGAAAAAAAATACGTGGGAGATGGTTCATAGACCTGAAGGTAAAAACATCATTGGCTCTAGATGGATCTTTAAAAATAAGTTGAATGAGCAAGGACAAGTTGTCAGGAACAAAGAAAGGTTAGTCTATAAAGGATATGCTCAGATAGAAGGACTAGATTATGATGAAACATTTGCTCCCGTAGAAACATTAGAAGTTATTAGATTGTTTCTTGCCTATGCTTGTCATAAAAGGTTTAAAGTCTATCAAATGGATGTCAAGTCAGCTTTTCTAAATGGAGATTTAAGTGAAGGAGTCTATATGGAACAACCAGAGGGTTTCAAACTGTTTGATAACCCTGACTTAGTATGCAAGCTGAAGAAAGCTTTATATGGGTTAAAACAAGCCCCTCGAGCCTGGTATCACAGACTGGATACGTATCTCAAAGACAAAGGGTTCAAGAGAGGAACAACTGGCAACAATCTGTATATTAAAATAAAGGATAATAATTTGTTGATCGTATTGGTCTATGTAGATGACATCATCTTCAGATGTAATAAGGATCCATTGGTACAATGGTTTGCTTCTGCCATGGAATCTGAGTTTGAAATTTCCATGATAGGAGAACTATCATTTTTTCTTGGCCTACAAATTACTCAAAGGTCTAAAGGGATGTTCATTTCTCAAGAAAAATATCTAAGGGAAATGATGAAAAGATTTCAAATGGAAGACTCCAAACCTGTGGCTACACCTATGATTATTGGATGAAAATTAAGCAAGGATGATGACTCACCTGATGTTGATCAAAGTTCATATAGATCAATGATAGGCAGCCTGTTGTACATCACAACATCTCGCCCAGACATAATGCATGCTGTAGGAATGGTAGGAAGATTTCAATTTGCACCTAAACAAAGTCATTTGCAAGCTGTCAAAAGAATATTCAAGTATTTGAAAGAAACAATGACTTATGGTCTGTGGTATCCCAGAAATCAGAATTTTCAGTTAACTGCTTATTCAGATGCAGATTGGGAAAACTGTTTTGATGAGAGAAAAAGCACCAGTGGAGGAGCATTCTTCCTGAGTGACTCATTAGTAGCATGGCTTAGTAAAAAGCAAAGTTCCATTTCTTTATCAACCACAGAGGCAGAGTATATTGTTGTTGCTACCTGTTTCACTCAGGTATTATGGATGATTTAGACACTTGCAGACTTGGAGGTAAAATACACTACATTGATCCCAATTCATTATGATAACACTAGTGCGATCAGTGTGTCTAAGAATCTTGTATTCCACTCCAAGACCAAGCATATTCCCATAAAATACCATTTTCTGAGAGAGTAGGTCACTAATCAAGTTGTTCAGGTCCAGTACATTCCAACCACAGAACAAATTGCAGACATGTTTACTAAACCCCTAGCTAAGACACTTTTGAATATCCCCGATAGAAGTTGGGTGTCATTTCGTCTCAAACCTAAGACAGTCCATCTTGTCAGGGGGAGTTTTGTATTGTTTGAATATCTAATGCCTCCTAAAAATTACTACAACAGCTCAGGGAGAGCATGTTTTTCTTTGACATTGATGTCAAAGGGGGAGAAAAGGAGTGGTCTGGGTAGGATGCTACAGTTGGAGGTCCAAACGGATTAGCGAAGATGCTCAGGGTTTCCATCAATGCCAAAGGGGGAGATTGTTGGAAAGTTTTCAGGCAGGTGAGATTGTCATTGATGGAAAGATCAAAGTATGAGGCGTTGGATTCAAGAGAATTCCTGATGAACGTCAGATCTGAGCCAGAAGTATGACCGGCATTGGATCTAGGAGAACTTGCACGCTCTTTAACGAGCAAGGTGACATGCGAAACCCCGAAAAATCCAAACCAGGCACCTCAATGAAGACTCCATTTCGGAGTTTTGGTTACCGGGAGATGGAGAAGTCAAGAGTCGAGACTCTCGTCATCAGGAGTCCCGAAGTGCCAAAATGCGAAATCCCAAAAACCTGAAACAGACACACCACTCGGAGTATTGAATATCGGGATTTCAGTTACCGGGATATGGAGATGTCAGAAACTCTCGTCATCAGGAGTCTCGAAGTGTCGAAATGCGAAATCCCGAAAACCCGAAAAAGGCGCATCACTCGGAGAGTTGGATACCGGGATTTCGGTTACTAGGAGATGGAGATGTCAGAGACTCTCATCAACAGGAGTGCCGAAATCACGAAATGCGAAATGGCGAAATGATCTGAGCCGTTGGTTCGAGGAGACCGTGGACCGTTGATCCGACTCCATTTCGAAGTGGATACTAAGATTTCAGATACCGGGAGATGGAAATGACAAAGAATCTCATCATAAAGAGACTCGAAGTCATGAAACCCAAAGTCGTGAAATGATAAAAGACTCCACACCGGAGTTTCGGATACCGGGAGGTTGAGAGGTCAAGAGTCAGGACACTGCATCTCAAGAGTCCCGAAATCGTGAAACCCGAAGTCGTGAAAGGCAATTCGCTGAAATTAGAAATGCTAGAACCGTTGATCCGACTCCATTTCGGAGTTTCGGATACCGGAACTTGGAGGTATCAAGAACACTTCACCACAGGAATGYTGAAGTGCCGAAATGAGAAATCGCGAAAAACACTTTATGGATAAGCGCTTGTTCTTGGCCATGGTCATATCRAGGAAGRAGCTAGTTCATGCTAAACCCCATTTCGGGGATCGAGAGTTGGAGGAGTCAAGGGACTGATTGGAGAATCCCCGGAATGCGAAATTGCGAAATGCAATTTCGAACTAACCGATGCTCACCGCCTRTGGTCACATCGGTGGAATATGGRGGAAGGAGCTAGTGCAGACAAGCTCCTTTTCGAAATTTCAAGGATCACGACTGGGAGTCTCGAGACACTTGGTCACACGAATGTCGAATTGCTGAATGTCGAAATGCCAAAATGATGAAATGTCTGTGTAGCTGGTGGTCACCGCCGATGGTCACGTAAGAGGAAGGAGCTATCATAGTTGGGATCTATTTCAAGGTTTGCACTGTAACAACAAGTAAACTACTGATGGTTTATGCCAAAGGTGTGGAAAAGACTTATGTGTAACTACCAGAGGAGTGGAAGAGTCTGAAGGAACCTTCCAGTGGAATCAGGACTAGCCATAGAGGCGATTGATAGTTGGAAGAGCATTGAATCCTGTGACTGCAACAGAGAGGTTAATCTCGATTGTGCCAAAGAAGACGATGAGTCACATATGCTAGAGAGGCTGAGGAATCTCAGGATAACACCCAGTGATGCTGGACGCGTGGGTTTAACAACTAGAGAAGCTGAAGAGTTGTTATGATGAATAGGCAGAGCACTCGACATGAAGAGGATGCAGAAGCATTGGGCATAGACGGTACAATGTGTACAGAGACTATAAGAAGGCAGAAGAAAGAAGAAATGTGGTTCGTTGTTGCTGAGGTGGAGTAATTCATGTGTGAATAAGTAAGGGGAGTGCAGCAGATGAAATGGATAGAAGACAAAAGGTGCATTGAATGGGAATGGTGTAGAAAGCACAAGAGGCAGAAGAACAAAAAATTGAATTGGATGTGTGCAGGAAGACAGTGAGAAAGAAAAAGCAGCGAAATCTTGCAGAACAGTGATGAGACTGGTAAGTTGTTGTTGAACACTATATCACTGTAATAAGTTTCAGTAATTCATATTCATAAACCAGGGTGGTAGGGAGGTGCTAGGGAGGACTGGTGTCCTTAGAGGTTCAAGGGAGTTCTTGAACACAGGAAGTTGTAGCTTCCTTCGAGTTGGTGCTAGAGAAACCAGGGAGTTGGTGCTTCCTTCTAGTTGGTGCTTCCTTCTAGTAGGTGCTAGAGAAAACAGAGAGTTGGTGCTCTCAGCAAGTAGCAGCTTGCAAAGCAGAGGTTGCAGCCTCATTATGAGTTGGTGTTCATATGTATGATAATGTAAAGAATGTAAATATTACTTATCATATAAAGAAGAAGAGGTTTTTACCCTGTATGGGTTTCCTCAAGAAAATATGTCTCTGTGTATCTCATATGTGTGACTGATGTTGAATATGCTATTGCTTATTGCCCTGCATCATTGTGATTGTCATTGAGTGTTTTGTAAAGAATTAAAAAATAAGTATAATTGTTCAAGCTCGGTAAACAACTCATTCACCCCCCCTCTCAGTTGTCCAACAAAAGAACCATACATGTAACCGATAGCTTAAAAGGGGCGAGTTGTCCAAGCATTTTCTTCTCATGCTTGAATCTTAGAACTTAACCACCAGCAGATTGAAATGCAACAATAACCATACTAGAGTGATGACCTAATGGGGGGAGGATGGAGTGACGTGCATTTACTGCACGTCTCTTCCATCTCCTCTTCATTCAATTCCGAAGTATACAACAACTAGTACTCACCATATCATTTAACCATGGCATTAATTTCCAAGCAATTGAAATTTGCGACCACACTGCTTGCCAAATGCGCCACCCCAAACATTCACATTAACCATTTCCAAATTTCCATACCATACCATATGTGTTAGGATATTTAGACACTTAGGAGTTAGTAAGATATACTTGGTCTATTGTGTCATTAGATAAAAGTGTGTTTTCTAATGTGTTTCATTAGTATGCATTAGTATACATTTGTAGTTAGGAAATCCGATGGTCACGATATGTTCCTGACATAGAGTGATCTGATGGTTCATACTCTCCTCGATCTTAACGGCCATTGATCCATGGTTTAACACCCGATTGGTCCATAATATCTATTTAAATAACATGGAGGGTCATTTTTCGATGATCGATTGTGAGAAACTCTCTTGTAAAATCTCTCTGTAATCTTTTTCTTTGCATTAATAAACTACTCCAAGTGGCCGTGTTGGCTGGGGTCGTGGATGTTTCCCCATATGGGTTTTACTACGTGAAAACATCGTTGTGTTGATATTTGATCTGGTTATGTGAGTGGTTACTCAAGGTTTTCATCCTTCATCGGAATACATGTGTTGTCGAACATGGTATCAGAGCCTGTTTGAAGACCCTCTCCTGTTGAAGATCGAGATCGTGAAGCTGAGTTGTCTCATATCCACTTTGTGTCATTTTAGTACATTTTTGGGCTAAGAGGTCTATTCCATTGCGTCCGGAGTGCTCATTTCAGTCAGGAACACTTTTTGTTTCACTCGAAAAGGTTTCCGTTTGCCCAAGATACGACAATTACAGTGAGATCCAGAGGTATAAAGCTTGAATACGCATTTTTTAAAATTTTTGCAGAGTAGTATTTTGGTTTTATTTCAGTTTTGTTTTATTTATTTCTAGGTTTCTACTCTTTTAGATATGTGTATTCTCTTTTCCCTACGCCCTATGTGATCTCATCAAATAAAAAACAAATAGGAAAAGGTGCTTCTTCTGGGTAAGCTAACCGAGATCTAACCCTTGTTGTCATTGAGAAGCGAAATTTTTTTCTTGTGTGAAAAGAGTTTTTTTTTAGCAAGTTCTCCAAGGCCGTCTTCCACAACAACAACTCCAATCCACCTTTTGAACATTACAATATGTTTTGCTATATCATTTGGTTAAAAGTTGCCTCTTTAAGTAAGAGGTCTTGAGATCAAGACTCTCTTTTGTTACCTTTTTTGAAAAAGTTCATGCTAAAATTGTAAAGTGCATTTCACTTTAAGTATAAAAGTGAATCACTATAAGTAGCTTTAATATTTTATTTTAGAGTTATTTATTTTGCATGTAACTTTTCTATTATAAAGTAACTTCATTGTAAAAGTGATCCCCACTTCTCTTTATAAAAGTGGGTCACTTCATAAAGCAACTTACGCAATCACGTGGTCATTTCGTTACCAATTGTGCCTTTTTTAAAAATGGCATAACTCTAACATCGGAAGTCCGTTTTCAGTGCCGGTTTTTTTAAAACCGCATAACTTTTCGAGATCTTTCCATCCAAATCATCAGTTTCAGTTTTTAAATCCACATTATCTGCATATTTAATTTGGCTTCTACAAGTACTGTCTTGCGTACCAGCAACAATTACTTCCAATGAAAATCTCATATGGAAGATTTGTTAAGAAGTAAAGGCTTGTACCGGATTACCTTGGGAAAGGAAAAAGCACCCACTGATGCTGATAAGAAAGCTAAGTGGGATAATAGGAATGATGAAGCACATGGAATAATCATAATTTCCATCTCTCCCGATTTAAGGTACCACCTTCAAGATATTGATGACCCCAAAGAAGCTTGGGACACAATTGAATCTTTGTTTGGTAAACTCAATATTATTCGAGCACAACAGTTAGAAAATCAAATACTAACCTTGAGTCCAAATGATTTTTCTTTCCTTTGAGACTATCTATCTAGGTTTAAAACACTCAGAATTTTATGTGAAGAATGTAAGATAAAGATGGAGGAAGAGAGTTGCATCTATCTTATTCTTTCTAAGCTAGGTAGTGCATATTTTGTGTTTGTATCTACGTTTTATGCCATGATAGAGGCTCTAGGGGAAGAAGCTTATGAAAAACCCACTTTTGAGTCCTTTTGTGCTTCTTTGATTCGAGAGGAAGATAAGCTTGTACAATTTGGAGTGATCAACACTACAGGTCCCTCCAACAAAGCATTAGTCGCCCAACAAAAAGATAAACCCAAGTATCCCAAGAAGCAACATCCTCGTTACAAAAACAAACAACATAAGCGTCCCAAACCTGCTCAGACAGCTTCAGCTCCTACTGGTGACAAAGGAGCAAAATATAAAAGTAAGAATACTAACAGACATTGTAACTTTTGTGATAAAGATGGTCATGATGAGTCCAAATGTTTCAATAAGATGACAACTTTAGAAGTAGCGATGAAGAATCACAACATCAGTATTGATTCTACTTCTTCTTCTCACGGACATGCACTTTCTACTTCTGGTTTCTCCTTCAATTCAAATTCTACTACTACTTCTTCTGATGAGTGGCTTATTGATTCAGGAGCATCTTATCATATGGCTAAGGATAAAGCCTTATTTTCTGCTCTAAATGAATGTAACACCAAGAAAATATTTGTTGGTGATGATAGATCTATTAGTGTTGTAGGATCTGGAACAATTTAAGTAGATAATGGTCATTTCAATGATGTATTATGTGTTGCAAGTCTTTCTTGTAACCTTCTATCCGTCTATCAAATCACTCATTCAGGTGAAGGTAAAACCATCAAATTTTCACCTCACCAAGTTGTAATCAAGGATCTAAAAGATCCTAAGCATGTTCTTGCAACTGGAATTGCTGATGATATTACCAGGTTGTACAAGTTTGACAACTTTGGGTCATCATTTTTTTCATTAGTTTTTGTTACTCATAGCGATGACTTGAGCAAACTTTGGCATGAGCGGTTTGGTCATCTAAACTATTTCTCATTGCAACAACTATGTAATCAACAGATGGTGACTGGTCTTCCTCTTGTTTCATGCAAAGATGGTGTTTGTGTCGGTTGTGTTCTCGACAAACATCATCGGGACAGTTTTGATAAACATGCCTCTTGGCACACCTCGGGTCCTTTGCAGCTTGTTCACAGTGATTTGTGTGGTCCGCTTTCTTCTCCTTCTTTTTATGGGTGCAAGTATTTCTTAACTTTCCTTGATGACTTTTCCAGACGTACTTGGGTTTACTTCTTAAAACTCAAGAGTAAATTTTTTGACAAGTTTTTGGCCTACAAGGCTGTTAAGATCCTGAATAGATCTACAAATATAATCACCACAAATATTAAATACACAATAGATCCACAAAGCAAGATAGAAGAAACCACACTTTATTATATCAAAACCCTTGAGGTAGGGAAACGCCATATAATGTATCATATTATGGAAGGGATCCTTTCATGTTCACTTGCCTCTTCGAGGGGGCATCCTCCTATTGATCTACTGCTCCAAATACAATACTTCTCTTCATGTCTGATTACATTGCTTGAACCCCTTTATATAGTGCTACCATCACCTAAGAACATTCTAGAGGAGGAATCTTCTAGAAGTAGAACCTTCTAAGAAGTCCTCCTACATTTATTATATCTAATTATTCATTTATTATATCTAACTACCATAGTTGGCCTTATTTAATAATATAGTGGACCTAGTCCACCTTACATTGAATGACCTCCACTATTATCACTATGGGCCCTCTGGGCCCCCCCACTAGCTCTCCAGCTACCTTACATTCCATCCCCCTTATGAAAGTGTTGTCCTCAACGCTTGATGTACAACCATATACCAGGGTCCCATGAATAATTGTGGACCATAATGCTGAAGAAGACTGGAGAACTAATGTCCCATGTAGAAAGGAAAGCCACCATGCTGAAGTAGTCCAACCACCATTGTAAGCCCGGGTCCCATGTCTAAGTGCTCATGTGAACTCCCAGTGGAAGATTTTGGAACCCAATAACCAACTCAAAATGATGCTGCAAACACTGACACCTATCATGTGGATCCAAATAAGAAGATCCATCCACATAGTGGAAAAGGTTCATAGAAAAATCTGGAAGAAATAATACCACTATAGAATATGCAGGATGGACACTGGTAATAATCATTGGCACTCGATTTGTCACATTGATGCTCTCTATAGAAGGTGGATTAGAGTCATCAAATAAAATATGAAAGTGGTTGTCATCCCAAAAATGACAACTATCCATATACCAATCATCACAATCGGCCTCAAAATCATACCAAGAATATATTTATTGATTATATTCATCCCTGATGTCTGTCATAAGAAATATCGGTTTCATGTTATCCAATTAATCTTGAATACTACGGAAACTATCATTGAGGCCATTTGCAAGGTCATGCAATCTAGCATCCAATGTGTCATACAATTTGGATTTGAATTCTTCAAGAATTCTCTTGAGGGTTTGAGAGGAAATAGCCATCTGATCACCCTATGAACTCTTCGGTCCCACAACCGTCACGAAAAAACCCAAAAAATAAAACAATAATTTACTACAGAAAATCGCGGTGTTTTCCGGAAAAAACCCTAAAAAACTGTTGAAGTTAAAATGCTCATAACTTCACTTCCTAGACTCCGTTTCAGCTGATTTATTTTTTGAAATTGGGTGAAATTGTGAGAGGAACACAGATCTATAATTTGTTTGGGAAAATTCATCCTCCATCTGCTAAAAAAAAAATCGCGCCACCGTCTGCAGAAAAAACCCTGAAAAATTGCAGATTTTGAAACTTCAATATCTTGACTTCTTGGACTCTGTTTCGGACGATTTTTTTTATTTTTAAATTGGGTGCTTTTATGAGAGGAACTCAAATATACAAACTGTTTCTACAAATTTTGCACAAAAATATACCGAAAATTTCTATAATGTCGCGGCCCTCTTTTTTCTTTTCCAAAAAAAAAAAAAACTGCAAAAATAAAAAATATTTGCCCACAATGTTTGCCAAGGAAAGTGCTCTGATACCAATTGTTAAGTACCTATACCAGATCTGGAAATATAATTCAATAATACCAAGAATAAACCATAAACCATTCATAGAGCAATATAGAAGAAACTGCACTTTACTATTACCAAACCCTTGAGGTAGGGCAACATCGTACAATGGATCTGATTATGGAAGGGATCCTCTTCTGTTCACTTGTCTCTTCGAGGGGGCATCCTCCTAATGAGCTTCAGCTCCAAATACAATAATTCTCTTCATGTCTCATTACATTGCGTGAACCCCTTTATATAGTGCTACCATCACCTAAGAAAATTCTAGAGAAGGAATCTTCTAGAAGTAGAACCTTCTAAGAAGTCCTCTTACATTTATTATATCTAATTACCCATTTATTATATCTAACTACCATAGTGGGCCTTATTTAATAATATAGTGGACCTAGTCCACCTTACATTGAATTACCTCCACTATTATCACTATAGGTCCTCTGGGCTCCCCCACTACCTCTCTAGCTACCTTACAAAGGCCCTTGTAGAAAAGCAATCTGGACATCAAATTCAAAGGTTAAGAACAGATAATGGAGGCGAATATGTGAACAATAATTTTACAAGCTACTGCACTACACAGGGAATCCAAATGCAACACACTATTCCATATACACCACAACAAAATGGTGTTGCTGAGAGAAAGAACCACATATTAAAAGAAATGGCTAATTGTATGATCCAATCTAAGGGATTAAGTCTAAAGTATTGGGAGGAAGCCATCAACTGTGCAAATTACATAGTAAATTGCACTCCCACAAAGGCTCTTAAAAATATAATACTGGAAGAAGCTTGGACTAAAATTAAACCAGATGTAAGTCACTTATGTGTATTTGGCAGTATAACATGGGCTCACATTCATGATGAGAAAAGGAAAGCATTGCAGCCTAAAAGTGAGAAGTGTATATTTTTTGGTTATTCTGAAGATGTCAAAGGTTATAGACTTCTTCAATCACATTGTCATGAAATTATTATTAGAAGAGATGTTAAATTTGATGAAAATCTCTTGTCCTGCGAGCCTAATTCGACGATTGTGCATTCTTCGACCTGCGAGCCATATTCGACGTTTGTGCATTCTTATGATATGGTTTCTTCTTCATATGATGACAGTGAGGATGAAAATACACCTCCGCCTGCTCACCCTCCTCCAAATGAGTCCTTTGAACCTGAACCAGCACCAGCTCCACCGCTTCCTAGATGGGTCCATTCAACATGAGAAGCAGCTGGTGAGCTTGTCGGTGATCCTTCAAATAGACGTCGGACATGTTCATAATTGCATCTAGCCTCTTCTCTTTTGTCTCAAGTTTTAGAAACTCATGATTCAGAGACATTCACAGAAGCTTCAGGTCATCCAGAATGGGATACAATAATGAATGAAGAGTATCGTTCTTTAATGGCAAACGATACTTGGGATCTTGTACCTCTTCCAAAAGGAAGAAAACTTGTTAGATGAAAATGGGTCTACAGAAATAAGTATGCATCAGATGGAAGTGTTGAAATACATAAGGCTCGGTTAGTTGCCAAAGGATTTTCCCAAGTTGAAGGAATTGACTATAATGAAACCTTTTCCCCTATAGAAAAAATGAATTCCATCTGCCTTGTTCTTTCCCTTGCTGCCTCACATAAATGGGAGGTCCATCAGATGGATGTTAAATTTGCCTTCTTGCACGGAGATTTACAAGAAGAAATCTACATGGAACAACCTCTTGGCTATGTCCACAATGACTCTAGCCTTGTTTGTCACCTCAAGAAATCTCTTTATGGTCTCAAGCAATCTCTCCGAGCTTGGTATGCAAAAATGGATAGCTTTATTATTACCATTGGATTCTCTAGATGCCATTATGATCCTAATGTCTATACCAAGAAAATAGGAAGCCATCTCATAATCCTTGTCCTTTATGTTGATGACCTATCCTTACTGGTAGTGACTCAATAATTTTAAACCATGTGAAAACCAGCCTTAAGAAGAAATTTGAAATGACAGACTTAGGATTTATGCACTATTTCCTTGGCCTCCAAGTTTTGCAACCCAATGAAGGAATTTTTCTTTCCCAGTCTAAGTATGCTTGTGACCTTCTTCGCCACTTTCACTTGGATGATTTTAAACCAACCCCTTCTCCCTTCCAGTCTGGAGTCAAGCTTTCTGCCACTTGTACTTCTCCTGAAGTTGATGCCACCCTGTATCGTCAATTAGTTGGTAGCCTCTTATACTTGACTCATACCCGTCCTGATATTTCCTTTGTTGTTGGTCTTGTTGCCCAATATATGCAAACACCCCATGAAAGCCATTGGAAAGCATCTAAAAGGATACTTCACTATGTTTGTGGTACAGTTCAGTTAGGGATACATTACAGTTCAAGGGGGACTCCTTTATTGGTTGGTTCAACTGATTCAGATTGGGCCGACGACCCTGATGATCGGAAGTCTACTGCAGGTTATGTTTTCATCCTTGGTTCAGGACCTGTCACTTGGGCTTGTAAGAAACAACAGACTATTTCACTTTCTTCAGCAGAAGTAGAGTACCGAGCAGTGGTAAATGCAAGTCAGGAAGCACTGTGGCTTCGATAGATCCTTTCAAAGTTTAGATTCCAGCACCAACATCCGACCAACCTTTGGTGTGTCAATCAGAGTTCCATCAAGCTTGCCAAAGACCCATTTCAACATCAGCGTAGCAAACACATCGAGCTACACATGCACTTCATCAGAAAGCTCATTCATGCTCAAGTTATTGAAGTGCTCTTTTTCCCTACAGAAGATCAAGTTGTAGACATTTTCACAAAGTCTCTTACAGAAGCGAAGTTTTCCAAACTTCGATCTATGTTAGGATTTTGGGAAGTTGTCATTAAGGGGGGATAGGCTCTAATGCCTCCTTCCTTCTCCTATTGTGTCACTATTGTAAATCCCTCAATCCTATCCCAAGTTGTTCTTAAGGGGGGATGTTAGGATATTTAGACACTTAGGAGTTAGTAAGATCTACTTGGTATATTGTGTCGTTAGGTAAAAGTGTGTTTTCTAGTGTGTTTCTTTAGTATGCATTAGTATGCATTTGTAGTTAGGAAATTTGACGGTCACGATATGTTCCCGACATAGAGTGATCTGACGGTTCATACTCTCCTCGATCTTAACGGCCATTGATCTGTGGCTTAACACCCGATTGGTCCATGATCTCTATTTAAAGAGCATGGAGGGTCATTTTCCGATGATCGATTGTGAGAAAATCTCTTGTAAAATCTCTCTGTAATCTTTTTCTTTGCATTAATAAACTTGTAACACCCTGTTTCACCCGGTCTGTAAAAATAACTATATTGGCCAAGAACTATGGCAAACTCAAAGATGTGAACGTTTGATTTGATGGACCTTTGTATAAAGGGTCGATGAATGTAAATAATGTTATGAATATGTGTTGCATGATTGCTGGGAGGGGGATGTGATGAAAGAGACCACGATGGCTAATGAAAGGTGGTGGAAGGCACCTAGAATGGTGGCATTAACTTCCACCGAACCAATATCGTATTGGTCTTTACTGCCTCAAATACCAAATCGGATCTCTAACCCTGGAATGAATTACTCACTAGGATGGTAGGTGGGGAGGCTCCTCATGAGTTAATGAGGGGATGGGGGTGAACTGCCCATCCGTAGAAGCCCTCAGACCTGACCACAGACAAGGAAATTTGCGCCACATGCAACCTTGTAGAACAAGGCAAGAAAGGAAATGTGAGGAGGGAGAGCACATGCGATAGGGGGGATTATAGAGGAAGAAGACAGAAGGAACTCTGGAGAGACAAAGAGTCTCGAACGGTGGAGGAGAAAGAAAAACCTTCGTTCTATACTTCTGTTGAGCTGGAAATAGGAGATTGAATCTCTAAGCATCATGGTCTAGCTCGGGGGTGGATAGTGGTAAATCCATCTGGATTCACTGAGCCTATGGTTGGGTGGAAACGAGCACCCCTCTCAATAGTCGCAACACGACTGGTATTTCCTGATAAGTGTTATGTCTTATATTTCAAATTGAATGCATGCTCATGTTTATACGGTCGTGAATGTTTTTTTGTATGGAAGTGTTTGCCTATGTTTTGATTTGGAAACAATGGATGCACACGTATACTTATATGACCATATTCAGTCTAGGCATAGAATGAATAGGTTCAGGATACGAGTCCATGCCCTGGAGAACGGCCCCATCTACCCGGCTCGCACTATGCATTAGCTTAATTTCCCGAAGGCACTTCTCCTGGGAAGTTTCCTCGCACTCCTGAGTCGGAGTAAGTCCCTGGAAAGGAATACTATGATAGTAAACCCACGAGTTTACCTTACCCCCTACCACAGAGTATATAGCTCGGCGATTTAGGAAGGATTTAGTCAGATCACCAAACCTAGGGATAATTTACCCAGGAACCCTCAGGAGGATCTGTCGGAGCTCTATTTCCCATTGACCTTAACCTTTACATAGGCCGGAAAGTGGACTTGGCAACGTCTTGAAAGTCCCAAAGTAATTTGGAACCACCCATCGGCACAGGACGTGTGGCAGTCGAGTAGCATTTCACTGACCCGCGACTTGGAGTGGTCAATGGGTAGGATTGCACGAGCTCACGATTCGCGAAATCATGACATGATCATGGTCGTTGATCCAGGAGTGATCTAGACCATTGGTTTAGCGTGAAGAGACTTCAACATTTTGGCATTTCAGCACCCGGAAGAACAAAGGGCAGGACCCCTCGTCTTTGCAAGTCGCGAAGCCCTGGTGTGCGAAACCCCAAAGCAGCTTAGCGGGAATAGTTTTCGACATTTCGGCATTTTGGCACCCGGAATACGGAAGGGCAGGACCCCTCGTCTTCGCAAGTCAAGAAGCCCCAGTGTGCGAAACCCCGAAGCAGCTTAGCAGGCATAGTTTTCAACATTTCGACGTTTCGACACCCAGAAGACCAAAGGGCAGGACCCCTCGTCTTCACAAGTCGCGAAGCCCCGGTGTGCGAAACCCCGAAGCATCTTAGCGGGAATAGTTTTCGGCATTTCGGCACCCAGAAGACCAAAGGGCATGACCCCTCGTCTTTGCAAGTCACGAAGCCCTGGTGTGCGAAACCCCGAAGCTGTGTAGCAGGAACAGTTTTCGACATTTTGATGTTTCTGCACCCGGAAGACCAAAGGTCAGGACCCCTTGTCTTCGCAAGTCACGAAGTCCCGGAATGCGAAACTCCGAATCAACTTAGTATGAATAGGTTTTGGCTTCTTGGCCTTTTGGCACCCAGAAAACCATAGAGTGATAACCCCTCGTCTTCGCAAGTCGCAAAGTCACGGAAGGAGAAACTCCGAATCGGCTTAGTATGAATAGGTTTCAACTTCTCGACATTTCAACACCCAGGAAACCATAGAGTGATAACCCTCATCTTCGCAAGTCGCGAAGTCCCGGAGTGCGAAACTCCGAATCGACTCAGTGTGATTAGGGTTCAGGGTTCAGGGTTTGAAGAGTCGAAGAACTCGACCCCCTTGCTTTTCAAACTCCTGGTTACCGAAGTCCCAATACGGCTAGGACCGTTGGATCAGGGGAGAGACTCGCAACCGTCGATCTCACCCAAAGGTAGGATTTTGGGTTTCGGGGTTTGAAGAGTCGAAAGACTCGACCCTCGTGCATCATTGAGTCACGAAGAGAGAAAGGCGCCTCTTGGCTTGGTCGGTGTCATAACCAATGATAACATGGAGGTGAAGCCCACACTTGGAACCTGAGTTGTACAAGACGGGTTTTCAATGAAAGAACCGGCGGATTGGCTTAGGGAAAGCCCCAACAGGAAGGAATAGCCTACGCTAGGACCTCGTAGGAACTCGGGGATTCTGTCCCTCGAGGAAAAGGAAAGAGAAAAAGGTGATAAATCTATTATGTCGTAGTGGGTGTGTTACAAATTGGTATCAGAGCATGGTTACAACACTTGGCCTGCTTGGGCTCATGAACGGGTTGTGCAGAGACTCCATTCAAAGTACTCTTAAAAGGAGTAACCCTATATCTTTACCCGCTTAATCAAAAGTTGAAGTTAAGAATGAAAACTCCTATTGTGTGTATGCATGTGAAAAATATGAATTATGCATTGGTTATGAATGAATTTAAATATTGACTAACAAAAAGCGTTTTTCTTTTGCACACAAGTGAACGATCATCCGCGGGAAACTACAGACGCATAGAATGGTGACTCACCACAAGGTGGGGGAAGGCTCCCACAATAGAGATGAAGAGTCTGACAAAAGGAGGGTGGTAGGGACCCCTCCAGATCTAGCTGAGACTGTGAGGAGCCTCATGGTCGAACTACAGAGTTGTAAGGCCGACAACGAGAGGATGATAAAAGAGAAAGATAAGCAAACGAAAATTAATGTAGTCTTACTACAGAGTTTATCCGACATACAAAGACAATTGCAGCATGAACCTGACACCATTCACGTGGACCGATGACAAACAAAGAAAATTCAAAGTCCACTTGAGATACAGAAACATGGTCATTTAAGTGGTCACACTGAGAAGAGCACCTCGAGAAAGGTCCACCCTTGAGATAGGGGACAAGCGTCGGATGATTCCTCTAGAAAGGAAGCTGGTGACTCGGAGGGATCTTCTAGCAGCAGAACTAGTTCTTATTTACGAAGAAAACGGAAGAAGCGGAAGCTTTCCCAGAGTTAGAATCTCGAAGAATTCAAGAAGGCCAAACCACCCTCCTTCGACAGTGAAATAAATAAGGGAGAGGAAGCGGAGGCCTGGCTGCTTGGACTAAAGAAGTATTTCAGAGTCCATGACTTTTCAAAAAACTTGAAGGCCTGAGTGGCCACCTTCAACTTGAATGGAAAGGCTTCCATTTGGTGGGAAGACCTTAAGAATGTAAAAGGGATTCATGAAGAGGGCCTGTCTTGGGAACGATTTGAGAAATACTTCAGGAAGAAATTTCTATCGGAAAAGTATTTCAACGAAAAGACTAAAGAATTCTATGAACTCAAGCTGGGGAAACTCACCATAGAGGAATATGTCAGTAGATTCCTCGAGTTGCTGAGGTACGTACCCAATATAAAAGAAGAAAAGGCAAAGGTGCAATGATTCATCAGTGGACTCCCTAGGGACTGTCAAAACAGGATCGAGTTTTACGAGCCAAAGACTCTAGAAGATACTATCCAAAAGGCAAGATATTGTCATGAACAGCTCGGGCATCGGACAAAACCTCGCGAAGGCTGGAAGCAGAAGAATAGTTTGGGATTCAGGAAAAAGGGGTTTAAATCCCCAAGATTTAAAAACTATAAAAAGAACTCAAGGGTGAGCTTCCCAGCCAGAAGTGTACACTAGTAGAACTTCCCCTCCTTGGGTGGAAATAAACCTTCTGGATCTGTCCCAGGAAATACTGATAACCCAAAGAGAGAACCTTTGAAATGTTGGGGTTGTGGAGAAGAACATCTACTGAGGGATTGCCCGCACTGACAACAGAATAACCAGAGAATTTATAGCATTCAAGAAGCTACCACTGTCAATGACGTGGCCAGGAGTGTGCCACAAATTTATGTAGCCTTGGATAACAACCAAGTTGACCACCAAGCTTCAGTGGTGGAAATAGAAGGTATGATCACCAACCATCTAGTGTCTATTCTGATTGACCCTGGTTCAAATTTGAGTTATATAGCCCCTAAGGCTGTTGATAAGTGTAAACTATAGCCACATAAACACACCAATCCATGGTTGGTACAGTTATCCACTGGCACCAAACGAAAGGTAGCGGAGGTCATATGAGCTTGCCAATTAATTATGGGTGAATTCCCCACTCAAGCAACCCTTAACATTTTACCCCTAGAATCATATGACCTATTGATTGGTATGGACTAGCTAGCCACGCATAAAGCCAGACTAGACTATTACCATAAAACCTTAGAATGTGTAAGTGAAGAAGGAAGAAGGATAACCCTTCAAGGGATCCAGAAACCTGTCTTGGTGAGATAGATATCAACTCTTCAAATGAGAAAGTATCACAGAAAGGGATGTCCACTATATGCGATACAGGTGTTGAAATCAATTGAAGGTAACAAAACAAACCTCGAAGACCACCCCACACTAAGAGAATATAGAGATGTATTTCCAGAAGAGGTATCGGGTCTACCTTCGAGAATGGACATTGACTTCTCGATAGAACTTGCACCAGGAGCGGTGCCAGTGTCTAGGACACCCTACAGGATGAGCACACCTGAGCTAGTTGAGCTTAAATCACAATTGATAGAAATGATGGACAAAGGCTATATCTGACCCAGCGTGTCTCTATGGGGAGCACCAGTCCTGTTTGTGAAAAAGAAAGACGGTAACCTTCGACTGTGTGTAGATTATAGACAACTCAATAAGGTAACCATAAATAACAAGTACCCCTTTCCCAGTATCGATGACCTGTTCGATCAATTGGGAGGTGCTTCCATCTTCTTAAAGATTTAATTGATATCTGGATACCATCAAGTCCGAATCAAGGGTGAAGACATCCACAAAACTACCTTCAGGACAAGATATGGTCACTATGAGTTTATGGTAGTACCATTCGGATTAACCAATGCCCCTACCACTTTTATGTGCTTGATGAACAATGTGCTCAGCAAATTCCTAGACAAATTTGTACTGGTTTTTATTGACGATATATTAATTTACTCCAAGAATAGAGAGGAACATGAGGAACAACTTAGGCTTGTACTTCAAGATCTATGAGGACATCAGCTCTATGTCAAATTCAGCAAGTGCGACTTCTTCCAGAAGCAAATACATTACTTGGGCCATGTCCTATCTGAAGAAGGAGTAGCAGTAGACCCTGACAATATCAGGTCTATCATGGAATGGCCTACCCCAAAGGACGTTTCGAATATCGGATCCTTTATGGGCTTAGCAGGATACTATAGGAGATTTATAAAAGGATTCTCCAAGATTGGGTGTCCAATCACTACCCTCCAGAAGAAGGGGACTAAATTCACGTGGACACAAAAATGTGAAGAAGGATTTCAAATCCTGAAACATCTACTGACCCACGTACCCGTGTTGAAGATCATTGATCCTGAAGCTGACTTCCCCATGTGCACAGATGCCTGTAAGGAAGGGCTCAGAGGAGTCCTTATGCAAGGAGGAAGTGTGGTCTGCTATGAATCCTAAAAATTGATTGAGCACGAAGTCAACTATGTGACCCATGATCTAGAGTTGGCCACCATAGTGCATGCCTTAAAAATGTGGAGGCATTACCTCCTGGGAAGGAAATTTGTACTTATGACAGACCACTGTGGATTGCGATATCTGTTTGACCAACCAAATCTCAATTCCAGACAAGCTAGGTGAATGGCCCTCCTTAGCGAGTTTGATTTTGAAATCAAACATATTAAAGGAAAGGAAAATAAGGTGGTCAATGCCCTTAGCAGAAGTATAAAAACAATTCACCTAGAAGCGATAAGCACCTGCGAGACGAATGTCAAGGAAAGAGACAGGAATGCACAAGAAATAGACACATTCTTCCAGACCGTGACCTCGTACCTAGAGAAAGAACCCACAGAGATAAAATATGAAGGCTACCAGATGATAGAAGGAGGTCTGCTCACTTACAGAAACAGATCGTATATTCTATATTGTGACGACTTAAAGAGGTTCATAATGGATGAACTACATAAAAGACCCTACACTGGTCATCCAGGATACTAGAAGATGATCACGGCCACCAGGAAACAATTCTATTGGCCTAGATTGAAGAAAGACATAGCTGAGTACTTAGCCAAATGCAAAGAATGCCAACAAGTTAAAGAAGAACACCGACACCCAGCAGGATTATTACAACCTCTACCTATCCTAGAATGGAAATGGGAAACCATCTCCATGGATTTTATCACCGGATTACCAACCTCGACCAAACAGAATGACACCATCATGCTAGTAATGGATAAATTGAGAAATTTYGCTCATTTTATTCCCGTCAAGTTGACTTGCAAGGAAATAGACATCGCCAACTTTTTCATGAAGRAGATATTCAGACTGCATGTTATGCCTAAAGAGATTGTGTCTGACAGAGACACAAAATTTACTTCCAGCTTTTGGAAATCCCTGATGGTTGGTCTGGAGACCAAGTTACTATTTAGAACAGCCTATCAACCTCAAACCAATGGACAGACGGAAAGAGTGAACCAAATATTGGAAGACATGCTAAGGATGCATGTAATGCATCAACCCAAAAAGTGGGAAGATTACCTACCACTGGTGGAATTCGCCTACAACAACGGCTACCAATAATCCCTGAAGACGAGTCCTTTCGAAGTCCTCTACGGTAGGCCATGTAACACTCCAGTCAGTTGGAGTAATTCCATAAATAGAGTTACTATTGGACCCAACATGTTGAAGGAAATGGAACAACAAGTGATTCAGATAAAACAAAATCTAAAGGTCACTCAGAACCAACAGAAAAGTTACGCCGATCGAAAGAGAACTCCAAGACAGTTCAAGGCGGGAGACCACGTATATCTCTGAGCTAGGCCCAGGAAGAGTTCCTTGAAAATGGGTGCTTGTGCCAAGTTGGCACCTCAGTATTGTGGACCCTTTGAAGTTCTAGATAGAGTAGGACCTGTAGCCTATAGGCTAGCACTTCCTCCCACAGTAAAAGCACATAATGTTTTCCATGTTTCATTATTGAGGAAATATGTACATGATTCTAATCATGTAATCGACTGGTCTGTGATCCAGGTGGAACTGGAGGGAGAATTCCTTCAAGAACCTCAATGCATACTGGACAGAAAGGAAACCCCACTCAGGAACCAAACCATTGCACAGGTCAAGGTGCAGTG
Organism: Picea mariana; assembly: GCA_032191745.1. Classification (NCBI taxonomy): domain Eukaryota; kingdom Viridiplantae; phylum Streptophyta; class Pinopsida; order Pinales; family Pinaceae; genus Picea; species Picea mariana. The sequence continues at coordinate 46,442 of JASDQU010739462.1, read as the reverse complement.
GAAACATTTTGGCCCAGATGAGGCTACGTGGGAAATGAAAGATGCCATGAAACAAGCATATCTGATTTTGTTTACTTCTGTACATACACATTCTATTGATAGATAGAACATCGAGGACAATGTTCCTTTAAGGGGGAGAGAATTGTAACACCCTGTTTCCCCCAGTCTGTAAAAATAACTATATTGGCCAAGAACTATGGCAAACTTAAAGATGTGAATGTTTGATTTGACAGACCTTTGTATAAAGGGTCGATGAATGTAAATAATGTTATGAATATGTGTTGCATGATTGCTAAGAGGGGGATGTGCTGAAAGAGACCGCGATGGCTAATGAAAGGTGGTGGAAGGCACCTGGAATGGTGGCGTTAACTTCCACCGAACCAATACCGTATTGGTCTTTACTGGCTCAAAGACCAAAGTATCTCTCTCACCCTGGAATGAATTACTTGCCAGGATGGTAGGTGGGGAGGCTCCTCATGAGTTAATGAGGGGATGGGGGTGAATCGCCCATCTGTAGAAGCCCTCAGACCTGACCACGGACGGGGAAATTTGTGCCACACTCAACCTTGCAGAACAAGGCAAGAAAGGAAGTGTGAGGGGGGAGAGCACACGTGACAGGGGGATCGCAGAGGAAGAAGACGAAAGGAACTTTGGAGAGACAGAGAGTCCCGAACAGTGGAGTAGAAAGAAAAACCTTTGTTCTGGACTTCCGTTGAGATGGAAATAGGAGATTGAATCTCCGAGCATCGCAGTCTAGCTCGGGGGTGGCTAGTGGTAAATCCATATGGATTCACTGAGCCTACAGTTGGGTGGAAATGAGCACCCCTCTCAGTAGTCACAACATGACTAGTGTTTCCTGATAAGTGTTATGTCTTACATTTCGAACTGAATGCATGATCATGTTTATATGCTCATGAATGTTTTTTGTATGGAAGTGTTTGCATGTGTTTTGATTTGGAAACAATGGACGCATACTTATACTTATATGACCATATTCGATCTAGGCATAGAATGAATAGGTTCAGGATACGAGTCTGTGCCCTGGAGAACGACCCCATCTACCTAGCTCGTGCTATGCATTGGCTTAATTTCCCGAAGGCACTTCTCCCGGGAAGTTTCCTCGCACTCCCGAGTCAAAGTAAGTCCCTGGAAAGGGCTACTATGATAGTAAACCCACGATTTTACCTTACCCCCTACTGCAGAGTGTATAGCTCAGCGATTTAGGAAGACTTTAGTCAGATCACCAAACCTAGGGATAATTTACCCAGGAACCCTCGGGAGGATCTGTCGGAGCTCTATTTCCCGTCGACCTTAACCTTTACATAGGCCGGAGGGTGGACTTGGCAACGTCCTGAAAGTCCCGAAGTAATTCAGAACCACCCATTGGCACAGGACGCGTGGCAGTCGGGTAGCATTTTGTTGACCCGCGACTTGGAGTGGTCAATGGGTAGGATTGCACGAGCTCACGATTCGTGAAATCATGACGTGATCGTGGTCGTTGATCTAGGAGTGATCTAGACCATCAGTTTAGCATGAAGAGACTTTGACATTTTGGCACCTGGAAGACCAAAAGGCAGGACCCCTCGTCTTCGCAAGTCGCAAAGCCCCGGTGTGCGAAACCCCAAAGAAGCTTAGCGGGAATAGTTTTCGACATTTCCACGTTTCGGCACCCGGGAGACCAAAGGGCAGGACCCCTCGTCTTCGCAAGTCGTGAAGCCCCGGTGTGCGAAACCTCGAAGCAGCTTAGCGGGAATAGTTTTCGGCATTTCGGCATTTCGACACCCAGAATACCAAAGGGCAGGACCCCTCGTCTTTGCAAGTCATGAAGCCCCTGTGTGAGAAACCCCGAAGTAGCTTAGCGGGAATAGTTTTCGGCATTTCGGTGTTTCGGCACCCAGAAGACCAAAGGGCAGGACCCCTCATCTTCGCAAGTCGCAAAGCCCTGGTGTGAAAAACCTTGAAGCAGCGTAGCGGGAACAATTTTCGGCATTTCGACGTTTTGGCACCCAAAAGACCAAAGGGAAAAACCCCTCGTCTTCGCAAGTCGCGAAGTCCCAGAATGCGAAACTCTGAATCGACTTAGTATGAATAGGTTTCGACTTCTCGACGTTTCGGCACCTGGGAAACCATAGAGTGATAACCCCTCGTCTTCACAAGTCGCGAAGTTCCGGAAGGAGAAACTCCGAATCGGATTAGTATGAATAGGTTTTGGTTTCTCGGTGTTTTGGCACCCAGGAAACCATAGGGTGATAACCCTCGTCTTCGCAAGTCGCGAAGTCCCTTAGTGAAAAAATCTGAATCAGCTTAGTGTGAATAAGGTTCAAGGTTTGGGGTTTGAAGAGTCGAAGAACTTGACCCCCTCTATTTTCGAACTCCTGGTTACCGAAGTCCTTATATGGCTAGGACCGTCGGATCAGGGGAGAGACTCACAGCTGTCGATCTCACCCAAAGGTAGGATTTCAGGTTTCGGGGTTTGAAGAGTTGAAATACTCGACCCTCGTGCATCGCTGAGTCGCAAAGAGCAAAAGGCGCCTCTTGGCTTGGCCGGAGTCATAACCAATGATAACATAGAGGTGAAGCCCACACTTGGTACCTGAGTTGTACAAGACAGGTTTTCAATGAAAGAACTGGCGAATTGGCTTAGGGAAGGTCCCGACAGGAAGGATTAGCCTGCGCTAGGACCTCGTAGGAACTCGGGGATTCTATCCCTCAAGAAAAAGGAAAGAGAAAAAAGGCGATAAATCTATTATGCCGTAGTGGGTGTGTTACAAAACTGCTCCAAGTGGTCGTGTTAGCTAGGGCTGTGGATGTTTCCCTGTAGGGGTTTTACCACGTGAAAACATCGGTGTGTTGATCTTTGATCTGGTTATGTGAGTGGTTATTGAAGATGTTTGTCCTCCATTGGAATACCTGTGTTGTCGAACAATATGTATTGCCATATCAAATGCGCCCAATATAAATCAAATGCAATCACATAAGCATTAACTTGTTTTCATTTTAATCGCACATAACTCCTAACATAGCATAACATAGATCCTCTCTTCTAGGATTTTTTTTTATAAGTTTCATCATTTTTCTTTTGTTTACATCATTACTAACATATTTCTTGTGCATGTGTAGCCAGGTAATAATCGTGGTGACATGATTGAACATAACAACTATAAATATATGCCAATCATAACATAAAATTAAAGCTTTGAATAACAAAACATCCCATGAAATGCATCATCCACCTATCACTATGTCAAAAGAAACCAAGACTGCATCGTCAACCATATAAGACCATGTAAGCAACATCGAAACAACAACAAAAATGTGTGATATGACTATCTCCAAGCCTCCAGTCTACAAGGGGGTCCCACCTACTAGTATTATATATTATTAGCATAGTTTAAATAATGGGCTTTAGCAATACTTTGTGGGCGAAATTGCTCGTTGCAATTTTAATCGTCAAAAAACTGGTGACTCCATAGGGAAGTCTGTTTCCAACAGATTAGGAACTCAGAATGTAATGGTTTTGCAGACCCGGAACAACAGGTCAAGAAGATATAACCAGAATGATTATGCAACAGGGGGAAATGAACTAATTTAATGGAAAAATGACTGGGAATTCAGGAATAACTCGTAGAAAATTTTAAGTATGAGGGGGTTTATCCCTGTATGCATAATCATTCAACCAAAAATTGCTCTTGACTTAATTTTTTTTTATGGAATTGCTCTTTTAAATCTCAAAATGGATGACGAAATGGAAAGCAGAAGCAGGAAGTAACCAATTATCTTATAAGACAACAATGGAAGCAAATAACAAATTCAATGATGTTTTCATGGGGAGCATCATAACAACCATGTAAGCTTGATTTTTATTGACTAACAATACCCTGCAAAAGTGTCACTATGGAAGAACAGATCCAACATTTTATTCTTGACCAAAAATTGAAATAAAAAAGAACAAAAGCAAGAGATCTTATAATAGAAATGAGACTGCAAAATTTAGAACAGTAGAAAATGAAATGACATAATTGCAAAAAATAGAAGGAAAACTACTAAAATGGAAGCAGAATATAACTATTGTAAAAGCAGAATTGAAAAGCAGTAGTGAAAACTATTAAAATTGAAATAGAACTGAACTAATAATATACAAAACAATCCAAACAACGTTAAACTCTTCAAGTTAGCTCCTCATAGTGTTTTAAGTGAGAACCGTTAGTGATGTAGGAAAACAATCGCTCTTGTAAATCCTTTAGAATGTAAGAGTTCGTACCCAGGAGTAAGCGATCTTGAAAGGACCCAGACATAATTCTTGAAACTTTGAGACAATTGATAGTCTTTTAGAGTACATGATTAGATCATCAAGATAGATATGAATAATCTTGCCAATCGAATCGACAAAATTTATTTGCATAGGTATTTGTAAAGTGACACCTGCATTAGATAAGCCAAAACGAATATGTTCATAAGCAAAGGCTCCCCAAGGAGTAATAAAGGTGGTTTTATATTTGTCTGCCCTTTTTACCTTGATTTGATTGTAACCGGAAAAGTCATCAAGTAAGGACATCATCTGTGACCCTGCAACTTGCTGCAAAATCATTTCCATATTAGGGAGACGAAAGTGATATTTTATACTAGCCCGATTCAATGCGCAAAAATCTACGCATAATCTGATCTGTCCAGTTGTTTTCTGAACGGGAAGCAAGTTGGAACCCCATTCAGAATACTTGACCAAAAATATGATTCCATCCTTCAAGAGTTTTTCCAACTCCTTCTGAATAGTTGCTTCTAGTGCAGGGTTGATAGGTCTTTKTTTTTTTCTAACCGGTTTTATGCCCTCCTTGATAGGAATGGCATGTTGTATAAGAGCAGGATCAAAACCATGAAGATCCTCATAAGAACAAGAAAAAACATCTTGAAATTCACCAAGCAGTCTGGCAAACTTCATTCTTTCTTMATCAGAACATTGGGCACCTATTTTAACAWTCTTTGGAGACTCGGGTGTCCCAATGTTCAAGGAGATGGCTTCACCCACCTTCCTTTTTGACTCCTCTTATTTATTTTTCTCTTTATTGCCTACATCACTCGATGAAAATGAACTCTCTAGAGGAGTCAAGCCCTTATGAATCTTGTTATCTTCTATGGATATAATTTCCTTAGGATTGTAAGGTTCATTTTGAATGAAAGAACAGATGCTCTCATCGCTAGGGAATACCTCCCATGATTCTATATTGTCAGGGATATGTGGACAATATAGAGATTGTAAAGTACAATCAAGTCTATGTGGCAGAAGTTGTCGATTAGGAGAGGTTTCAAAAACAACTAACCGATCAACCATTGAGTTCAATTCCCTCTTAACATGAGTAATGTTGAAAGATAGTAGGTTCTATATAAGTTCCCAAACAGTTTGGGTGTAGAATTTCATCAACTTGTTTCTTATAGGAGAGTATATCTTACAGACAAGGTTCACAACAAGCTTGAAATCCCCAAAAATGGTAAGGTGACCACAACCCAGATTATAGGCGTTTTCAATGCCTAATAATAAATCTTCGAATTTAGTGACAGTGTTTGTGCAAGCAAACTCTAACCTATAAGAAAAGTTATGAATTTTCCCCACGGGAGAGTACAAGATAATGCCATCTTTGTTTCCTTCATTAGAGCATGATCCATCAAAGTGAATATGCCACATACCATCGTCTAAGTTGATTTGTTCCAAGGTAGTGTTATCCTCTTCAACAAATATGGAATACACCCCTAGGTCCTCTTCGATATAATTCACATTAGGTTGTGGAACACTTTCTATGTAAGGTGAAATCCTCCCCTCTCTAAGGACTATGATGTTTTTACCATTCCGAGGAACATATAAGTGTGTCCCATCGAGTGAGAGGTATCCATTCATCAAAGCTTTTCAATCTCTTCCCAAGATGATTAAGTAGTTGCTTACTAGCATATCAATTACCTAAATATTAAGGGTTGTCCTTATTTCAGGGTGTGTGCACAAAACCAAGGCCACATCTTTGATTTCACCTATGGTCATTTGTTGTAGACTATTATAAGAGAGCATGCTTCTAACATTTTAATTTGTAAAAGACAAGCCTAGCTCTTCCATAATAATCTTTGACATTACACTTGGGCCCAAACCTCCATCAATGAGGCAACAATGGGCAATCTTATCCATAATATTTACATAAATATAAAAAGGGGGATTTTTTATAGGGTATCTAAAGTTATGTACACCTACTTTATTTATAGATGAATGCTCTTCATTTACCTCTTCAAAGAGATTGGCTACAATGAAAGCGTTTCCTTCCATGAATTTTGTTAGATGCCTCTGTTGTTCAGGGACAACAACCATGTCCAGAAGGGTTGCATCTGCTTTGATGTTGGCCAACTGATTTAGATTATTATATTTGGAATAGGGGAGTGGGGAGGTAGTTCCTTGACTATCAGAAGCCTTAGGAACCTGAACAGTAGCAGCTGGTGAGGATGAGCTCGAGCTAGAAGAATTGTGGGGAGGATCATATTTTCTTTTGGGAGCATAGGATTTGTTCCTAGTATTGATGATCATGACATCTTCTGGCTCTGCAAAATCTAGGACAACGATGGTAGTTTCCGATCTTTTACCAAAGATATTATATATGACACTCTTTTTTACCTCACATGTGGTTTCCTCGTGGTGTTCCTCACAAACGTTACACCAACTACGAGGCATGATAGCTTTAGGCTAAAAATTATTTTCTTTTGGATTTATAAAGGGGAGGTGTAGAAGAGGATGAAGCTCCAGGGGTAAGAGGGGAGACATTTCCCTTTCGCTCATAAACTATCATATGATTATTCATGTTTTGTACAAGTTGTAAGAGGGCGGACATGTCTGTCTATTTAACTGATTTTGTTGGATCATGTTTTCATCGATGCCAATGGTTTGATTGATTGATGTCAAGTGATTGATTGATGTCAAAGGATTGATTGACTAATGATTTATGTAATATAATATGTATTGTCCTTGATGAGAATGCATAGATGAAGATGGATCAATGAGTTGTCATTGATACATGATGAAGATGGATCGATGTGGTTCCATTGGT
>JASDQU010739462.1:15359-39269 GCA_032191745.1 Picea mariana | reverse complement strand
CTAAGTGTGGTAGGTGTGTCCAAAATATTCTCCCTGAGGAAGACATGGTCTTTCAAGATGTTCTTCATACTCTAAACAAGTATGCAGAGAGGAACCAATGTTACCAATGGATTTTTCCTCAAGCCTATGATGGTAGGGGGAAGGTAATGCATGAAAGTGAATTGGTTCTGAGGTTGAATGATTTTAGGGATTTGATTGTATAACTTGGTGAAACACAAGTTGAAGGACTTGATGGTTTCACCATCCTTATAAGAAATGTTATTGTATTCTCGTAACTGCTCAGCTCGGATTTTGGATTTCCCATAGGTGGATTTGAACCAATAGACTAAATCCTCCCAAGTAGATAGGATATTAAGAGGAAGGTCAAAGAAATCAACCACAACATTCCCTTCCAGGGAATTGACAAATAAGTGCATGCAAGTATCATTTTCATTGGCTGCTATGTTGTGACAGGCATTAGAAAATGCCACCAAGTGTTCATTTGTAGTGACAGTGTTATTCCCTAAAAACCTAGGAAGATTCTCTTTAAATTTAGGAAGTGGACGAGTAGCAAGTGCTAGGTTAAGAGGAGAGGAAACATGCCATGATGTGGTTTTAGAATCTTCTTCAAATTGAAAATCCCCATACTTTTTAGTGACTTTGGTGGGGTTTGTGGTAGATTGGACATGGACTTGGTGACTATATAAGCTACCAATCACTGACGAGCTGAAGATTGAGATGAGGAAGCACCTCCAGTGCCACCAAATCCACCACTAGATTACATCTTGTGGATAATAGGTAAGGGAGAGAAAGATGAACTAGAATAATCAGACACGCTTCTCCTTAGAACACTTTGTTGGGTTGATAACACAACATTCCTTCTTCCTATTTCAGCAATAGGATTAATTTCAGGTGATAAGCCTCTTCTTCTCCTACAAACACGAGGGTTTAAGGAATGAAAAGGAGGTCAAAGATGAAGGAAAAATAAAGTTATGTTGATTCCTAGGTTGTCTACGTCTAGCTTCCCAACGTTCTTGGGCACTTATGTCTTGTTCAATTGTTGCCCATGAACGATTAAGATCAACTCGAGTACTAACAGTGTCTAAAATGGTGTTAAACAAATTTAAATCAATGCTGGTCTGATCTTGAAGAACAGGCTCAATATTAGGTTGTCTTGCAACACGTACAGTCATTAAGAAATGAAACGTTCAAAGAATTAATATCAGAAAAATAGATATATTCGATGATAATCAAGCATAAAAAATCAACCAGAGAGATATTGAAGATCTCCCCAGTATGGTCGCCAAACAAATGTTGAGGAAAATATATGAAATGATCTTACTCAAGCATTTTCAGATCTTACTTGGCTAAAGAAAGATAGACGAGAATATAACCCTATGTTTATAGCCATAAAAAATTGTTTCCTAATCCACAAGTATTGGTTACAAGTGCTTAGGCTAATTTTCTTTATAAATGAAAGATTGCTGAAAAATTCAATATTTGTGTAATTTTGTTAATATAAAAAATGCATAAATAAATGTAGAGACAGAAGTAAAATCACCAATTCAATAATCAACATAGATGAGAAATAAAGAAATTGTTTATGCCATTCCAATTTATCAAAATAATTGTTCTCTTTACAAAATTCCATGAGGAAGTTTGTACCAAAGTCAAACTTAGATGTCCCCGATGAAAACCATACAAAAGGACTTCTGACAAAAAGTAAAAAACCAAACTTTAAAAGCTGGATCAACTTGCCACATATTGTTGCTCACTCGACTCTACACAATAGTCTTTATCAGTCATGAAATTTAATTCACAAACAGACAAGTCTACATAGACTATCAAACATAGATCAACACCTCTGAAAAACAAGTGTCTGAATGATGTAATTCAGCCTTGAATATTTATGTCTACAATATGACCCTGCTATCATAAAAGAGAATTAAGCTTTCGATGAATTAAAAAGTGAATGAAAACTGAATTATCTCAATAAAACTCAAAGAGCAAACCTTAGTATGTTTTCTCTTTCTATTCCCCTCTTGTTCCTCCTTCTATTTTTGCCTTTAAGCAATCAGAATTAGTTGAAGTAGTTAAACTACCTCTTTAGTTAAGTTAAGTAAAACTCAATCAACTTTTTAGTTAAGGGGGAAAAGTAATAAAATAATAATAAGGGTCTTTAATTAATAATAACTAGTAGGTGGGACCCCTTGTGACTCCCTTTAGTTTCTTAACAAGCATAACACAACTAGTTAATCAATCAAACACATTCCTGCTTTTGGCTCCCATCATCATTCTCATAATTTGATAATTTATATCAATGATAATTGAAACTATATCCAAAAATATAATATCCACATATCCAAAAAAATAGTGTGATGTCCAAAAATTTCAGAAGTCAACTGTTCTCAACAATCAATAAATAAAAACACTTAAAAACCATATTTGCCACTCTGGGAGGAAATTTTCCCCTTGTTGTTGTTGTCTCCCTTTGATTTCTCTAAATTTTCCTTAGGCTGTGTGGAGCCTTTAGGACTAATCTCACTGATAACATGAGAGCAATCATCTCTCAAATGCATGCAGGATGACACAGATTTGGCAGTGTAACGTCCCCCGACCATCGAACCCTATCGAATAATGCTGCCCAGACAACCTTAACTTTTTCTTTACTACTCTAATACCATTTTTGTGACATTCTCGGCCTTAAACAATAGGCCAAGCCCTGCCATCGAGTATATTTGTGGAAATAATCACATATAAAACTTAACCAGAAGATAGAGATAACATCTGGTATTCACACTTATAAATATATATCTATCTAATGCAATTAAACAGACGTCAATACTCTACTCATACACATGTTCATGCGGAAGTAAAATTAACACATACATGCAACATATATATATACAAGCATTAGTCATTAATTATAATGCAATTACAAATACACAACATACAACGAACACATAATTGGTACTTATCTTTTAATAGATGACCACTAACTGCATGCAGGCCTTCCACAACCCTCCCAGCCTTAGACAACGCTGCTCATCATGCTCAGCAGTGGTCACCCCTGAGCTGGGACTAAACTCCACCGGGAAAGGGAATTCTAGGCTTAGAAAGGAAAACAAGGAAATTGCACAGAACAAAAGGAAGGATATTTTATCCCAGACGTCACTTATGCCCACAACCCACAGACCCTCATTCCCCACACTCCTGCTCCACCCCAGGAGGGTACACCTTCACTAATACAAGTCCATCGTCTATTACACCTCCCTTACCTTGGGCTTCAAYAACAGGCTGGACCAAAAGTCTCTGAGTACTGTAGCTGCTACGGGACTCCCTTCCAGGAGAACTCACTTCCCAGTGAACTCTCTCACCTGGGAGAGTTKCTCACAGGACTGACAACCTGATTTTTCAATTCATCTCCTAAGAAATACAACAAAAACATTCAGCTAACACATGGGTGACAGCAACAACAAAAAACAGTTATGGCACCAAATATGGCAACCGCCTAACGCTAAGATACAACACGACTAAGGAGAATACAATTGCGTCGAGCTTCACAGGAGACACACGGTATAACTCAAGTACGACTACATGATTCCAAAGGTGCGTACTAGATACAAAGGCGATGGTGATGGAGAACTAGTTCAATGCGTGAATCCATGGTTAATTGGGAAGGGTGACAGACTTCCAGAGAATCGTAAGGGTTGTGAGGAGACTCAAAACTGGTCCCCACACAAGGATGGATAGCAATGCCTGAATGGGAAGTGAACCCCCAACGAGTTGAATTTCCCAGCTATAAACTGCATGCACCTAAGTTGACACATGTCTTCCTGAAGCGGCATGAGTTCCACTTAGCACTCGCTCCCCTTTTCCCCAGGAACTTAGGACAACACGACTTATTTCAACCATAACCTTTGGGAAATAATAATAAAATATTATTCCCTTAGAGGTAAGCCCTCTAGCTTAGTCCCTAGGCCTAGATGCTTAGCCCCCTCCTTTACATTACCTAGTGGAGCTTATTCCCCCATAACTCTTTCTTCGTGGTTAGTCTACACGCAATAATGTAATTTTATTAATGATGTGAGTATTTACATATGAAAAATCAGGCTCATTGGCCTTAGCATCTAGCTCACCAGCCTAATAAACACATAAGTCTCTCAACTTATAACCACTCAGCTCACCAGCCTATAAACATAATTACAATTCAGGGCTCGACCTTGGGGTGTTACAGGCAGAGTCATTTGAGGGAGAGGAGGGGGAAGCAATGACTTTTCCTTTGTCAGGAGCATGGTGTGCCTCGATTTTTAACCTTTTGCTTGTGTGGGAAGACTTTACTAGTGAGTGGGTAGGGGAAACTTAGACAATTTGATTAATAGGTAGAGGAGCAAGTAGAGACAAGTTGATCCAACCACGATGTTGGGAGACTGTCGGGTGGAAAATCTCTTGCCATCCGTCATTTTCAGGGACTTCATGTTTTAATGAGACATGAGGGGGAACTGGGATACCAGGGACATGTGGGGCTTGAAAAGGAGGCCTTTCTAGCCTAGGTTGGGCCACTCCTTGTCCAATCTAGTTAAAAAATCCAGCTTGAAATAGCTAGCTCAACTCTTGTGAGTCTGCATCAAAATGTATAGAAAACATTGGCCTTCTAGGGCCCATGTTCCAATTTCCTCTTCCATTGTTACCCCAACCATGGCTACCTCTGCTAAAAATTCTCATTCATGTATGCATTACTTGTTAGCAACTAGTTTCTTCAACAAACCATACATGGCATCTCTTTAAATATGAAACAAATTTTGGCTCAGCAACACATCAGACTCATGCAATCCAATTCATCAAATCATTTAATATTTGTCAATGAGCAGGGGGTGAATAGAGTTATGGAATATAAGAGTGTTGACGGGCGAAATTGAACGCTCGTCAACTGGAGGAGTGGATCCGGTCCGGGGTTGTCTAAATAACCCAAGGCGAACTGTTGGGCAACCGAAAGGTAAAGGCGAACTGTTGGGCAACCGAAAGGTTGAAAACCTCAAACCTTTGGATAAACACCAGCCAACCACCATTTTCCAAATCCTTTCGAGCATTGTCGAACAACGGGAGTGTTTGGCTACCATTTGGCTCTATGCGCACCACAGGTGCCATAGATGGGAGTACACAGTGAGCGGGGTGAACGATCAAGGGTTTGAATAGGGTATACGCCGTATCTAATAGCTCACATACTTCCCCGAAAACCAACAGAGGTGACCCGGGATAGAAGGGAGGCATTAATGCCCGAGTGTGCGAGGGTGGTGGAATGAAATCAACCCACGCGAAACAGTCATATCCAAATGTACAACCGACGGCGTATATGGTGATTCAAATCACTATTGCATATGTTAAAAACAATGCCATTCAAACAATTAATGAAATCTATGGTAAGTCGACCAAAAATTTGCATAAGCATAGCGTTTGCATAGTTTTAAAATCAAAACAATGATTCGAAATCGACACCAAGGCTTCGATCATAACAAATATGTGTTGTATGAAATGATTACACCAAGGGTCTAACCACAACGTCAATGTGTTTTCATGAAACCAATGTGTCAAGGAAATCGATGAAAGACTATAGAACATCAAACCACCAATGTATTAAGGACTCAATGACAGTCATTATAATATCATCACAATCTTATAAAAATGAAATCATATTAACAATTAAAGAATGCCAAATGAGTAAAGATCTTGGAGTCTTGCCAACTGTGCGACTATAATTAAATTGGAAATGCAATGAACACATAGACAAGAGTGACCATAATAATCCAGTGACGATTTTAATGTGACTTCGAAATTAAAGTTTTCGTGCTTGCAGTAGTGAAAACAAGAATAAAGGAAGGTGTGCAAATGCACGAAATAATAGTGTTGTTTTATTCAAAGATTGTGATGAAGATCAAGGGTTCCAAAACACTTGGGTAGGCAGCTTATTAGGATAGGATGAAAATGCGAAATGGCTACCAACAATGGCGACACACTGGTAGAAGTAGTTATCTCTGCCAAAAGAACAAATTCAGATTAAGATAACAAGAATAATTCCACAGAAATAACCAGAAAATTGTTTAAACATCATCATTAATCAAATATTCAAGCAGTGTTTAAAGGATGAAAACTGATAGCAGTCTTAAGACAAGCGAGCCACGATATTAAAGATAAAATCTCCAATACTGTTGACAGGGCCACTGCTGCCAGCAGGCGTCCATAGCCTCAACAGGGTTGCCATTTAACCCACCCTGATATCTGTATCCTGCCAAGAAGTTCCATATCAAAATAAAGGACATTTTAAGGTCAGAGGTTTCATATTTGCAAATTTTCATATACTCGACATTGCTTCGCTGCCAGCGGGCCTGTTCAGTACCCCGACGAAGTTGTCTTGGCGTCATGCATGCATTTACCCGCTGCCAGCAGACCTGTTCAACATCTCGGCAGGTTTACAAGCACTTCCCACAGCTCTTTTAATGATTTATTTTGTTTTTTAAAGATATATAATCGAGAGGGGTGACACTGACAATTATGATATTTTAACATATTTTTTTTACAGACCTCAACAAAATTTTTTAGAATTGTCCTTCATTAAGATCCAGAGATGGTTTATTTATAGAACCAAATTTCTAAGGCAAGGAGACATCTTCTGAGCCGTTCCTTTAAGGAACAGGGACAGCGTAAGAAGATAATAGATGATCGTGACAGTCTTTACTCATAGATCGAACTCAATTAACTTCTTTCAAACAACAGTCTTTTCAACACAGATGTAAATTTCAGAAGTATATAATTGATGTTTAGACAATTTTTCAACAGTCATTTCAGTGAAAGAATTTTTTTCTTTCCTTGTCTGAACAGTTCCAAAATTCAGGTATGTGAATTTCCAAGAGCGAAACTGATAAGCGCAAAGGAAAAATCAAAACCAAAACAGCAAAAGAAAAGAAAAAAAAAGAAAAATATGTACATAATATACAAAGGGTTGTCATCAAGCGAAATATCTTTTCAGAGCTTGGCCATTCATCGGATAGGTGTCAGGTTGTCCTTCTAGATTCTACAATCGGAAAGAGCTAGGACCCAATTTCTCAGCAATTAAAAATGATCCAAGCCATAAGTTTTGAAATTTCGTGTGCTCTCCCTTTCCCTCATGCGGTTTGTCCCATTTCAAGACGAGGTCACCTACTTCAAAGTTCCTATCAAAGGCAGAGTTAGAATCGAACCAACTTTTGACCACTAGTTGATGCTGATCTAACTTACGTTTAGCTTGGGCTCTTACCTCTTCTAGCTTCATTAAGGCGTTAATCCGGTTTTCCAAAGGGGGACAGTCTTGTTCTTGTATTTTCTGCGATAGCTGTAGTGAGGGAAGAAGAATGTGTGGTGGCAGAATTGCTTCTCTGCCATAAACAAGAAAGAAGGGAGAGTTACCTACAACAGTTTTTGGTGTTACCCTATTAGCCCAAATTGCGTTTAACAATGCATTATGCCAGTTTTTTTGATTCTCAGATACCATTCTCTTGGTAATTTTAATCAGATTCTTATTTGTTGATTCTGCCAATCCATTTCCCTGGGGGTAATAACTGGCAGAATACTTCAATTTAATTCATTTTTCTAAAGTGAACTCGCTCATCTCAAGAGACGAAAAGTAAGAAGCGTTATCGAATACTAAACAGTCAGGGATACCAAAACGAGTGATAATATTCGAATTTAAAAAGGCAATTACCTGACTGGTATTCACAGTTCTTAATACGGCAGCTTCAGACCACCTGGTGAAATAATCTGTGGTTTTTATGATAAACTTATGTTACTGTGAGGATGGCGGATTGATTGGACCTATAATATCAAGGCCCCATTGCTGAAAAGGAGAGTCTACTAGAACAGGCTGCAAAGGAAAGGCTGGTTTCTGTAACCACCCTGATGCTTTTTGACAAATAGTACACTTACGACACAAGGCATGGGCGTCTCTAAAAAGTGTGGGCCAATAATAACCGACTCTCAAAACTTTATGGGCAGTGGTGTCACCACCAAAATTCCCACCAGCTTCTCCTGTGTGCAATTCTAGTAAGACTTTTTCTGCTTCGTCTTTCTCAAGATAGCGCATCAGTACGCCACCAAAATTTTGACGAAACATAATACCATTAACCAAATGAAAGGAGGCAGACTTTAATCTTAATGCTCTTCTTTTAGTGGGATCGAGGTGACGGGGGGCTGACCCATGTTCAAGACAGAATTTTATATCATCGTACCAGGGACTAACAGAGTTTTGTGCATAGCAGATTGCATTTTGATTGTGCTGTCCTAGGTTTAACATATTGTTTTCTTCTTGTTGTCCTGTTGTTGAATCAGCAACTAACTTGCATAACCCTTGGCCTCTCACTATCTGAGCTGGGGTAATTTCTATGTCGTACTCCTGTAAGGAGGTAACCCAGTTAGCCCTATTTTCACCTAGTTCTTTCTGTACTAACAGGTTCTTGACGGCTGGATAAGGGACAATAACTTTCATCCTAGATTTCAAAAGATAAGACCGGAAATGCTTGACTGCTTTGAAAACAACGTAGGCTTGCTGATCAACCGCTGGGTAATTAAGTTCCGTGCCTTTGAAAGCAGAGCTCATAAAGGCAATGGGTACTTCATTGTTTTCAGCGTTCTTTTGAGTTAGGACTGCAGCGTAGGAACGGTCAGAAGAAAATGTGTAGAGCGTGAAATCTTGTGAAAATTCGAGGCTCATGAGAGAAGGAGCATCTATTATGGCCTTTTTTATTGCATTAAAAGCTTGATTTTCTAAGGGTCCCCAATGATATTGTGCGTATTTCTTAATTAGGTTCTGTAAAGGTCTGACCATCTCGGAGAAACTGGGGACGAATCTCCTGACAAAGTTTATCTGGCCTAAGAAAGACTGCATAGACTTTTTGGATGTAGGAGGGGGAAGTTTTGAGATGACTTGAGTCCTTTCGGGGTCGATAATCATCCCTTTTCTTGACACAATAAATCCTAAGAGTTTACCTTGTTCTACTGCGAAGATAGATTTTTTAGGATTCAAGGAAATGTCGTATTTACGACATCGTTGTAGAACAGCTCTTAAATGAGCTAGATGATCGGTTTTTTTTTTTGAAAATACAGTAACATCATCTAAGTAAACTACGACTGACTGATTGATTAAGCCTCGAAAAGCGATGTCCATCGCTCTCTGGAAAGTGGCACCGGCATTAATCAATCCAAAGGGCATTTTTCGATAAGCGTAGGTGCCCCATGGAGTGCAGAAGGTAGTTTTAAGTTGATCTGGAGGAGACATCAGGACTTGGTTGTACCCCGAAAAACCATCCAATAAGGATAGTCTTTCAGAACCAGATACTTGTTGAAGGATCTGTTCCATGGGTGGGACATGATAGTTGTCTTTATCAGACGCTCTATTAAGGTTTCAGAAATCGACGCATAATTGAATTTCCCCACTTTTCTTCCGGACAGGGATAAGGTTAGAAACCCATTGAGTGTGCCTAACTGGGAAAATTATCTTAGCATTCAGGAGTTTATTTAATTCTTTTTTGATGGTCGGTTCGAGCTTAGCGTGCATTTTCCTTAATTTTTGTTGAAAGGGTAAAGTTTGGGGTTTCATACGAATGACGTGTTGTATGATGTTGGGGTCGAAAGTTTTAAGGTCATCATACGTCCACGCAAAAACATCTTTAAATTCTTTAAACAATTTAACAAATGCGGCTTTTTCTTGTTCAAAACACCCCACCCCTAAATTAATGCACTGTGGATTGTCATTAGTTCCTAAGTTTACTTTTTCATATGATAA
Organism: Picea mariana; assembly: GCA_032191745.1. Lineage (NCBI taxonomy): Eukaryota > Viridiplantae > Streptophyta > Pinopsida > Pinales > Pinaceae > Picea > Picea mariana. The sequence continues at coordinate 29,479 of JASDQU010739462.1, read as the reverse complement.
AGAGGAACTATTGGTTTTATAGTTGATCGATTTTTTGAATTTGTCTTGAAGATCGTAAAATTTCTCCAATCTAACTACAGACTTAGGGATCGAATTTACCATATCTGATGAAGATTCAGGAGATCTTGGATTTGGTATTACCGTGAAATCGTGCAAATTGTTGTCGTGAGTGCATTCGTCGATCACTGCGCCTTGAAAAGTTTCTTCCATATGCAGGAAGCTAATAATCTGTTGATCATCGTCGAAGACTCTCCAATTCGTGATGTTGTCGGGAACAGATGGACTGAACAACAGTTCGACGGAGAATGCATTCGGGGACAAGCCTTCTGCAGGAAAGAGTTTGGAAGCTATGTTAGCTAATAGATCAGCTTCAAAATTATTCAATCTAGGAATAGAATTTATATTGAAAGCAGAAAACTTATTCATTAAATTCCATACCTCGGATTGGTATCTTTTAAGATGTGGAGATAGACAGTGGATAGAATCTCATACCTGTCTAACCACGATTTTGGAATCGCCAAAGATAGCCAAATTTTGAATGTTCATATCTAAAGCTCTTTTGAGGCCCTGCAGTAAAGCCTCATATTCTGCTGTGTTATTAGTACATTCAAATTCTAGCCTACATGCAATCAATGTTTTGTTCCTTGCCAGATCAATAATAACACAACCTGCACCAACTCCTTCTTTGTACTTTGACCCGTCAAAGTATAGAGACCAAATTTGATTTTTATCGGGTGCATGAGACCATTGTGTAGAAGTTGCTGGCTGCACATATGCTACAATCTCGGACTGTTGTTCTGGATTGGTGATAGCTGAAGTCTTGGCCATGAAATTGGCGAAAAAGGTATCCATCCCTTGTATTTCGGGTGAATCAGCAGAAGGTGTAAATGGTTCGTTGGGATCATTCAAATCTGTGACCGTGAACTTAAGGTAGCGTTCACGATTTACCTTGATCTTGTTGGGCTTGCCGTTCTCGGGAAGCCACAGGTGAGACCAATCTGTCGCGAAATAGCTGTGTAGCTGCTCCAACCAGTCCCTTCTTAAAAACAAACCATACACTTCTGGAATATCCACAACAATAATATCAATAACTTGATGAACCTTGGGGTTAGACGATAATCTTATAAGCACATTCCTTAATTCGCCTACAACTTTAACACTGGTTCGATCAAGTTGGATGATTTTTAAAGTGGATGGTTCAACTTCAGCATTAATATTCTGACACACAGACCATGGCATCACATTGGATGATGCTCCTGAGTCTACCATACAATTGTGCACGTTTCTATTAAAGATTTCGAAAGTTAACAAAAATGGAGGTACATTTCTGCGAGTGCTAAGGGTGGTAGCTTGTGATTTTTTACTCGCAGTTTCTAAAGCTACTTTATCTACATTTGTTACATTATTTATAGAAAGGCTCCCTTTATCATGAGGATCGGGATTGTTTTTAGCGGAAATCTTCTGAGGAACTTTGTTCTAAACAAACTTGTTAATGCTTGAATTACCATTTTTTCTATTCTCTGCGATGTTCTGTAACATTTTTTGTAGCAGAAATGGAAATTTTAATAACTCATAAACATAAATGTTATCCCTTAACTTTTTAAGATCTTCAACTAAATCATAATCTAAGTTGGGGTTTACATGACTCTGTTTAGTCTCAACTGTTTTAGATTGCTTTGGGGGCAAAGTCGTAGTGTTTTCGGAAGAAGGTTTGTTCACTGTCTTACTCCTAGTATTGTAGGGATGGACTATCTCGAAGTTAGCTTGAAAGATGTTATTCGAGAAGTGTCCAAAAATGTTTGGAGAAGATTCTTCTTCTTGAACTGTCGCTTGTTCAACAACCTCCTCAGGAATCTCAGGAGGCATCAAGTTATCCCGGGCTTCTAAAATTGTTTGAAGGGCGTATTGCAGACTTTCTAGATTAAGGCCCTCGGTATTCGGATTAGGTCGGTTGGCGGGAAAAGGCTTCCTGAATGGGGGTTTGTAAGGCCCTTTGCTCGAAGAATCTTCTTCGGCCATCCTTTTCAAATGTATAACTTGATTTGACAGTTTTTGAACGACTTTAGTTAAGTTTTCTAAATCAGAGCTTTCAGGTTGTGTTTTACTTTGAGCAGATCTAGGGAGGATTTCGATCTTCTTTTTGGAAGATGAACTAGTCTTTGTTTCGTTGCTAGTAGTGTATTTTAAACTAAGGATGTCTTTTTCAATCTGGCTGGCCTCCTCAAAGGCCTCTAACAACGTGGCTTTCTTAGATTGTTTAACCCAAATGGCTATACTTTGATGCAAGGCTTTAGTATAGTATGCTATGATAAGATTCTTGGCAAGCATGGAATCCGTAGGGATTCGATTCTTTAGTGTTAAGAATCTTTGATTAAATTCTTTAATTTTCTCTTTTGGGTTCATTCTTAAGCTAGAAAGCTCCATAACTAGGACTTCTGGGGACTTATCATCTCCGAACTTTTCCAGAAAGCAAGATTCAAACTTCTCCCATGACACGATGGTATGGGGTTGCTGGGAAAAGTACCAGGTAGATGCGTTGCCCTCGAAAGTGTAGGGGAACAACCTACAGACTACGTCTTCATGCTCGACATTACAGAGTCTTATGGCTAACATAAAATTTTTAATGTGATCTTCGGCGATCTGTTTGGAGTCAGGGTCAAACTTGGGAAGCCACTTCTCCAGATGTTTGGGTAAGGGATGCTATGCCCAGGTACGGCTACTGCATCCTGGTCGAGCCAAGGTCTGGCAAGATTGTTCTGGTTGGCCATTGGTGTAGGCGGTGTGGAAGGCTGAGAAGGGGAACTTCCTTCGTCAAAAGAGTCTTCTCCAGAAGAAGAAGGAGGTGATGGAGGTGGCGAGGGTGGTATTCCAGTTCCTCCTGCAGCAGGAGTGAGGATTGGATCTGTAGGGTTCAAAGTGAGGTTAGTTCCTCCAAGTTGTTCTCTGATATCGGAGAAATCTAAAGGTTGGTACAAAGGTCGATTTGGTTGCCTTAAACGGGCTAAGGCACTATGTGTTCTTAAGAGAGATTGGTGGACAATCTCTTGTATATCACCACCTGTAGGATTCGGGGTTGTTGGTTCAACTGTGATCCGTAGATCGTCGTTTGATGCAGTTGTTGTTTGAGGGGGGATGTTTTCGTTCGAATGACTTCTTGTCACTATAGGTGAGCGGTTAGGTGGTGGAGGAGTCTTATGACCGCCTCGTGCCATTAATAAATTTCAGGCCCTCCTTCTAGCTCTATTTGTTGATGGGAGAAATTGAACGCTCGTCAACTGGAGGAGTGGATATGGTCCGGGGTTGTCTAAATAACCCAAGCCGTTTGGGATGATCCACCCCGACGGGTTTAGCGGCTCCGTTGGCCGATCTAAGTCCTAGAAAAACGAAAGAAAACTAACTAAAGGAACTAATCTAAATGAAAACAATAATTAAAGCAAACTAATAAACAAATCTGAAATAAATATACACAGTCTATTGTCTATAATATACAACAATAATTCTATGAAATTAAATGTTCACTTATTGACATAATTAAATCTTAATCACAAATATACAATATTTACAGATTACATATTTTAAATGAAAACCTGCAAAAATCATTCGTAAACTGTCCTATGACAACAAAACTATTGTTTTTTATTTTTATAATTTTATGATAAAGAAATAAAATGAAAACTATCTAAGTTGAACAATTAAAATAATAATCCTAACTATAAAATTGAACTATGTATCTATCTAAACTACTTAAATAACACTAACAAATTAACTATTAAATAACAAATAGCGAACTGACCTGAAGTAACGCTTCAGGTTTGTCCTATATACAATAATTGATTAAGTTGTTTGGTGGGAGGAAACCCGCACCAGATTCTCCACAAGCTTCTCATAAACAGGAAGCAGCAGTGCTCTTCAAATATAAATGACAGGACAAACAAGACATAAAAACGACAGCAATCTTATAATTTACAAATCATCGTAGTTAGATAAATCCCTGTGCAAGATTTGTACAGAACGGTTCAATTAACGAAGAAGATAAACCTTTATTCATTAAATTGAAACGGAGTAATTGTTGTACTAAAAAGAAATAAGAGACATCAGATATGGATAACACATAAACCAGATCACACCAACATGCAATGAATCATGATAGCTAAAGTAGTCGATAATTGATTGCAAACTGATATGAAGAAAACTTGAAATAAAAGTTTGATATATTGAAAGCTAAAGCTGTTACAAGACATCAACTTTCATCCCAGTCTATATTATAAATCCATAGTCTAGTTCTCCCAACAATTGATGATGATCCATTCATTACAAAAAGAACAAGTATTTAAAGACCACAGGGTAAAACATCCCTGTGGGAATTATCAACCACTGTTTACAAAAAATCTGGGAATAATCTCCCAAGTCTCTATTCCTGACTAAAACTAACAACCTATAACAAAACTATATCACAAAAGTATCTCCTAAACTGCCACGGCATATCCAATTGGTCATTGAAATTCATATGCACCTGAAAGTGGACAARAATAGACAAGTTTAGATGATATTTTATTTGTAAAACTAACAAAAATGTAAATTTTAAGACTAGCTACAGAATCTCACGATTCTGTAGCTGGTCTAATTTGAAAACAGAATCGTTTTAAATCCATCCAAAACTAACAGAAATATATTCGACTTATTAAACCAAATMTTTAATCATTAAATCAACACAAAGCAAATCACTCATGCCAGAAGTAACAAAATCTTTATGCCAATTTGAAACAGATGAAATCRTAATTGAATCAATCAAATGATAACAGGATATGTACGATCTGTCACATAACTTTTATTTCCAATTCGGAGCAGACATAATCATTTTAAAAATTGAAACCAATGAAATCAYTTTCATGAATCAATTTCAATCGACACAAACTATAACCGATCGAGTAAATTTTTCATGCCATAATTTATGTCGACTCAGCAATTAACAAAATCGTTTTTAAATCCAAAACTAACAGAGTTGTTTTTTCGAATCAATAGATTACATTGTATTTATCAAACCAATCTTTGATATTGATGCATTGCATACGTAAAAGACCATGCTAATTCAAGCATACAAAATCGTCTCAAAATCAAACCATAAGAAATAAATTGAACTAACTCAGAGTCGACATAATCCAAAAACAACAAAATCGTATCAATCCAAAACATAGCTGTGTCTGATTTTAACAAACAAATCTTTTGTATAGATCGAATGAAAACATAATCCAAAGCGAAAATATTCATTCAAAATAAAACAGAATCATTTCTTGTAAATCAAAGTCAACAGGATTGTTTTGAATCTATAAAAACAAATAGAACTAATCGAAAGCAAACCCCATCAAATACCCTAATTCAAGCAAACCAAACAGAATCGAAAACAAATCAATCGTTTATATTAATCTAAGAACAATAAAATCGTATTAACCAAATCATAGTTTTGTCCAAGTTTAGCAAACAAATCTTCTGTATATGATTCATAACGAAATCATTTTGGTAAAACGAAAATAACAGAATCATTTTGAAATTATTAAAAATGAACAGAGCTAATTGAAAGTAAATCCAATCGGTTATATTAATTCAAACCAACTCATAAAACAAAATCAATATTGAAATACATACCTGGGCAGTAAGATAATGATTCGATTATGATAACTTTGAATTGACAAAGGTCGTTGCATGCTTCGACATTTCTGAAGACAATTGAACCGGTGGTTTTTTGTTTCTTCTCGTTGGCTTGTAGCCTGTCGTTCTCCTTCGACAGCACTGTCACCCGTTCCTCTAACGTTTTGATCTTAGATTGCAACAGGGGAACGTCGGTGTAATAACATTCAAGCCAGGAATTGCATTGGGTACATGGTGATTGATCGGGCTTTGGCATCACAGGCGAGGGTTCTTTCAAGTTACCAGGGGTTTCCTTGTGCAGCTTGATTCCCAAGAATTTAGGATCGTTCTTGAGGCATGGAGGTAAGTTGGAGACATAGTCATAAGGTTCCATAGAGCATAGGCCATGAGAATAGGGGTATTCCTCAGTCAAGAATCGTTCAATTTCGGAGTCCGAGTCCTCGCTCAGCACTATTGGCTTCTGGTCGACGTTTTGCTTGGGTTTGTTCCTAGCACATCCCGATATCCATCAGGCATTTTTCTTTCCCTTACTATTGACAATAGTATCACCTCTTCCTTTCTTCCTCACAGGCCTTTTGACGGCCTTAGTATTGTCTTTAGCACACGGGTCGGCCATGGTATCGGGTAGGTCCATGTCGGGGCAATCCGAGGGTTTGATAGGGGGTAGAAGGATATGAAGTGGCATGGCTGGTCCAACCAGAGTTTCAATAACCACAACCTTGTCCACTTGGACAGACTCAGGAGTGGCAAAGCCATTCCTAGATAGGAAGGCTTGCCAACAGTCACCACTAAGGCTCAAATGGTGGACGATAATGATTTTGATCATGCAGTGATGAAAAAGGTTGCTATCAACCTTCTCACACTTGAATCTTTTGGACATCTTGTACAGACTACACAAGAGATAATGTGGCATATTCCGAGGGTAGCCTATAAAATTCATCAATAACTGAAGATGATACAGAAATACCAAGCCATAACGACCTTCGCAGGTCATAAACTACTTAACAATTGCCAAAAGATCGTGCCACCTGGGTTTGAGGGTAGTGATAGGCATACCTTTATCATAGCTAACAATCTTTCTTGATGTGAATAGGAGCGGCCATGGCACCTCATCTACTTTGGAATTTTTAAACCACCTTTTCCCTGTAGTTGGTAGTCCTGTAGCTGAGCTTAGGAATTCCTCATTTAGCTCGAGCTATATGTCTCCGACCTTGGCCCTGCATCCGTCGAAGGTGAGGGCGAACTGTTGGGCAACTGAAAGGTTGAAACCCTCAAACCTTTGGATAAACACCAGCCAGCCACCATTTTCCAAATCCTTTCAAGCATTGTCGAACAGCAAGAGTGTTTGGATACCATTTGTCTCTATGCGCACCACAGGTGCCATAGATGGGAGCACACAGTGAGTGGGGTGAACGATCAAGGGTTTGAACAGGGTATACGCTGGATCGAATAGCTCACAGACTTCCCCGAAAACCAACAAAGGTGACCCAGGATAGAAGGGAGGCATTAATGCCCGAGTGTGCGAGGGTGGTGGAATGAAATCAACCCATGCGAAACAGTCATATCCAAATGTACAACCGATGGCGTATATGGTGATTCAAATCACTATTGCATATGTTAAAAACAATGCCATTCAAACAATTAATGAAATCTATGGTAAGTCGACCCAAAAATTTGCATAAGCATAGCGTTTGCATAGTTTTAAAATCAAAACAATGATTCAAAATCGACACCAAGGGTTCGATCATAACAAATATGTGTTGTATGAAATGATTACACCAAGGGTCTAACCACAACGTCAATGTGTTTTCATGAAACCAATGTGTCAAGGAAACACACAGTAGTCACCAACTTGCAATTAACACCATTTTGTAAGAACACAACGATCGAAAGCATAACGAGAAGAGACAACCATTGACTTTGCATTATCACTCATTCCCAATCACAACCTTTTCAACCAATTTAATGAAATAAAAACGAGATAGGTATTCGATGCAAATGTCACAACCACTCCATTTTACAACCAATCTTTGAAAACCAGGAAGAAAAGTTAGGGATTTTTAAAAATCAGGCTCTGTAACAACGAATACAAAGAAGAGATCAAGAGTTTTCTCTGTCATCAATAACACTGAGAAATTKGAGGTCCTCAAAACATATCAACCAATAGGTAGAGACCCTTCGATATAAGCACGATAGAACCAGAGGGTTTCTTATAATTCTCGGTCTATGCAATGGCGCAACAGTTTAACGACGGGTAGGGTAGGAAAATGTTGCAGAGAAGAAGCRAATGCCCACTGGACAGTAACAAGTACCCAGAACACACATAGGCATAGCCTCTGTCAATTTCTCATGAGTCGAATCAATTGATAACAATGCCAGTGGGAATGCAAAACATGAGGGACAACTCATATCACCCAACAACCATAAAGCATATATCTTGGCATAATGGCCACCCTAAGACCAACTTATGAGATACGTTGATGCCAAGATAATGAAAATAAGCCCACGACCATGTGAATAAACCCACGACCACGACTTTGGAAAATACACAATGAACAAAAGGCAGTCTGAAAAACATACACAATAACCACATATCAACCTGAATACGACTAGACATGGTTACCCTCATAACTCTGAGGAAGCAACCAGTAAGGATAAACAGAGAAAAACCCTCCACAAAAACAAAGAGTGATAATACCCATATCCACTCCAAAAATCACAGAGAGCCATCACGATTTTCTCCAACAAAACAACTAGCGAATGCACAACTCAACCAAACCAAATATTTGACTTGCAAATTGAATAACCACACAGTCATTCCAGAGAGAAAAACCACACATTTACACAGTTGCAAATCTCAGGAAAAAAAAACCAAAGCATTATTGAGCCATCATTCTTTCATACACAAAGCGTAATTCATGGATGGGTGAAAAAGAACCATACATGTAACCGATATCTTATAAGGAGCGAGTTGGCCGAGCTTTTTCTTCCCAGGCTTGAATCTCGAAGCTTAACCACAAGAAAATTTAAATGCAACAATAACCATAATAGGGTGACAACCGGATGGGGAGAGGATGGAGTGACGTGCATTTACTGCACGTCTCTTCCATCTCCTCTTCATTCAATTCCAAAGTATACAACAGCTAATACTCACCATATCATTTAACCTTGGCATTAATTTCCAAATCATTAAAATCTATGACCACATTGCTTGCCAAATACGCCACCCAAAACATTCACATTAACCATTTCCAAATTTCCATAACATACCATATGTATTTCCATATCAAATGCACCCAATATAACTCAAATTCAATCACATGTCCACTAACCAATAGTTAGGATTAACACTAACTTGTTTTCATTTTAATTGCACATAACTCCTAACATTGCATAACATAGATCCTCTCTTCTAGGATTTGTTTTTATGAGTTTCATCCTTTTGCTTTTGTTTACATCGTTACTAACATATTTCTTGTGCATGTGTAGCCAGGTAATAATCGTGGTGACATGATTAAACATAACAATTGTAAATATATGCCAATCATAACATAAAATTAAAGCTTCGAATAACATAACATCCCATAAAATGCATCATCCACCTGTCACTATGTCAAAAGAACCCAAGACGGAATCATGAACCATATAATACCTTGTAAGCAACATCTAAACAACAACAAAAGTTTGTGATATGACTATCTCCGAGCCTCTAGTCTACAAAGGGGTCCCACCTACTAGTATTATATATTATTAGCAATTAGTTTAAATAATAGGCTTTAGCAATACTTTGCAGACGGAATTCCTCGTTGCGATTTTAATCGTCAACAAACCTCTACATTGGAAAATCTCCTTTATAATGTAATAGGTTTAAACTATATCTTTGCAAAGAATAAATAATATCTTAAGTTAATGTTTTGTCAATGGGTTAATCTCTACATTGGAAAATTTCCTTTATAATATAATAAGCTTAAACTATATCTTTGCGGAGCATAAATAACATCTTAAGCTAATGTTTTGTCAATGGGTTTCTTAGGTTAGGTAAAAGGGGTCGTAGTTCTCTTATGAGTTTCTTAAACAATATGTTTATATTTTGTGGATTGTATTAATTGCGCAAGTAAGTGGATTAATAATGTTTAAGTCTCAAACAACTTTAACAAAAGAGACACCCAACTTGTGACTTCTTAGTCGAATAAATCTCTAGTAAATATTCAACATTCCACTTCAATGACAACTCAATAGTTCACATCGATATGTCTTATAACATAAAGTGTTGGCACAAAATATTAATTGGAAAATTAAATTTAACTACGTCAATTTGGGTCTCATATCAGTGTAAACTAGACCAAGTCGATCCACATGTTAGTTGAATTGCTTCTGGGATTTCAAGGATCAATCATACTCATCTATTGCATTCAAGGTTGTTGGCAATGTGTTAGTCTGCAACGTGACATACCAATCCTTAATAGCAGGTTGGAACACTAAGGTAGACAATAATTATGAGGGAACTTTTATACTATATCTCTTTCCCTACTTTGGCAAGAAAACAAACCAAGAAAAGGATGAGATTTAAGATGAAAGGAGGAGGATACCTAGAAATTGATCCTTGTAGGGTCTTTGATTAATGGGTTTGAGTTGGAGGAGCAAAAAAAGGAGGATAAACAAACTGCTATAATCTCCCAATGGTCCTACACACAACACAACCCACCAAAGATTCCATTATTTCCTATGATGGTGAATTCCAATGTTATTTCACTCAATGTAAACGATGATTGAAACAAGATCGCAGGGGAAAGGAAAAGACTCCATTATCAAGAAGAAATATTATTTTAGGAAAACAAACACCCAAATAGCATAAAAATAAGAAGAGAGGTAACTCCACTCCTTGAGACACTAGTACATTTGGGTCAAATTTCGACGACGCGTTCGACGTAATTGACACTTTATATTGTAGGGAGAACAACAAATATTGTATGGAAAGGTTTGAGTCTCCTATTGAAAGACAGTCAAAGAGAGGAAAAACTGACTGGTATTAAAGTGTCTAGGACCATAAAGATTTTTCACATTTTGTTTGTTGATGATGTGATCATAATGACAAGTGCTAATATCAAGGAGTGGTGGGAGATTGACAAGGTGTTAAAATGTTTATGTTTGACTTATGGCTTAATTATCAATGGTACAAAGTCTACTTTCCATCAAGATGGAATGACGGATCGGGATCTATTACCTTTCAAAGCTATTTTTCCTTATAGATTCTTGGAGATGGATTTGGGTTTCAAATATCTTTGATTTTTACTTAAGATAGGAGCGTAGCGTATTGAAGATTGGGGTTGGTTATTAAAAAATCTGGAAAAAAGGATAAACAATCGGTGCTATAGGTGGTCATCCTTAGGAGGTTGTTTTACCCTTCTGAAAGTTGTGCTAGTTAGCCAACCTATTTACTGGATGTCTCTCACTATTGTCCCATGTTCTGTCTTGAATGTCTTGAGGTAATTGATGTTCAATTTTCTCTGGAAAAGAAATTTTGATTCTCACCAGATGCATTTGTGCAATTGGAAATAGATTTCACTTCCTAAGGTCTACGGGGCCTGGGGAATTCTTAACATATATGATTTCAATAAATCTTTGGCCGCGAACACCCTTTGGAGAGTACTAATGGGAGAAGGCATTTTGCACAGGTTTGTACTCGACAAGTATCTTCATCATTCGACAGTGATTAACTGGCTCAGATCCCATTCCTTCCAGCTGAACGGGGCTTCTAGAATTTGGAGCAGATTTTTAAAATCAATTCACTTAATCACACATGGTTTATGTTGGAACCCAGGGACAAGACAACTTATCACTCTGGGAAAGGACTGGATTCTGGGGATGAGAAATAGCTCCTTCTTATCTAATAATATGTTGTCTTCTTTATATCAAAAAAATATCCATACTCTTGAACAGGCCAAGAATTTTTCAGATGAACAGTCAATGTCCTCCTACTGGCTGTGTACTAGTGATTTGGAATTTCCAGGTGAATTTTCAAAGAGTGGGATCAGTACAGGTGAGCGCTAAGTGATTCTGGAGCTCTCATGCACGATACAGAAGATAAATTAATGTGGATAGGAGGAGATGATTAAGGATATCCATCTGTTAAAAACTTCTATTGGAGTTTAATTTCATCAAAAAGATTGTTGAAAGTGGAGACTTTGAGACATTCTATCTGGAATTGGAAAGTCCAATTAAAGATTAAATTGTTCATATGGTTGGCTATGGAGGGAAAAATTATAAGTTGGGACTCTTTGCAGAAAAGGGGTTGGGTAGGAGCGGGTCATTGTCCTCTTCGTAAACTTGATTCTGAAACTAGATTTCATCTCTTTAAGCTCTGTCCATTCGCAATATCAGTTTGGAATATATTAATCAAAGAATTAAGCTTAAAAAGTTGTTGGACTGGGAACACTGTTTCATATTGCATTAAAAATTGGTGTGAAGAGAACATTGTCCCTACTCAGATAGCAACTCTTATTAGTTGGCATATTTGGCATCAGAGAAACAAAGTGATTTTTGAAGATTGCAATCCTTCCTCTCAGGCAGTGATTTATAAGACTTTGGCATTACTAAACAGATCCAGTACTGAACCGAAGGATAGAATTCCGCGTGATATATTGATTACTTATCAAAAGGATTCATCATTAGCTTGGTTCGATGGTGTAGCATAAAGAGATGGTAGCCTATGTGGTGCAGGTGGAGTTATTAACACGTTGGATGCTACAGTCGTAAGATGGACCTTCAATTGTGGCAAAGGAACAAATACAAGAGCGGAACTCTTGGGAGCATGGGCTACTCTCATACTTGCAAATCACTTCTCAATTCCTCGCACCCATGTGTTGGGAGATTCTAAAGTAGTTATTGATTGGCTACTAAACAAAGGAAGACTTCAGGTGTGCTCAGTGGAAGGATGGAAAGCTAGAATAAAATCCCTGCTGGGACCTGAAATTGACATTCTCATTACCCTATTTTACTCTTCACCTATACCTTTTTGGGCCTATCTAAAGCTTGAGTAAATGACAAGAACACTACCAATTGCCAGTAATAAGGTCATAAGGTAAAGTATGTTTAATTCATGTATTTTGTGGTTTATTAGGTTAAGGAAGTGTCAGATCTCGCCTAAGTTAATTGGTGGACGTTTTAGCAAGGCTATGATAAGAACAGTTTGTTAATTGACTCATCCTCATGCACTTCGTGTCATGAGGATGAGGCTAAAGATGTAACCGAATGATTAAACTTAACAACTAATTGATTTGCAAATCACTTCGCCTCCTTGTGTTTCACGATGCAGACTATTAAATAGCCATGGCAAGGATGGTAGAAAGGTAGGAGAGTTAGCATATCATCAATATGTAAGTAGCGTATGATAGTACAGAACATATTTTCTGAGTGAAGATTAATGGAATGTCATTTTATCCCCATATTCTGATTATCTATGATTAAGAATGAGTTGAGTTGTTAAAGAGAGTTTTGATTTTATGTTTTGAAGTGTGAGTGAGAGTAATGTGTGTGTTAAAAGCAAGCTTCTTGTAGACTTCAGCAGCTGACCTATTGAAGCAGTAAGGGCCCACCGCCCAACAAAGGTCAGCCTCTTTGTAGATTAGCATTAGTATTTGTTTTCAGTAGTTAGCTAAAGCTTTAACTCTGTTAGATGATAGCAGTGTAGCTTAGATTAAGATTTCCATTCTATAATTGCTTAGAGATATTTAATTGCTCTGTTTTTGCATATACTCTGTTTCTGTTCTCATGAGTTTGATTTTCCTTGAGTGATCATAGCTGTTGGCAACAATATTTAAAACTACTTGGGTAAGAACTAGTGAAGACATTGTGAACCACAATAGAACCAACATATTGACTATTGAACTACCCATGCTATGCGGATTGATGTGTGATTTCCTTTCAGAAAATGTGGATTGCATAGTTAGTTTTTTGGGTCAGACATCAGAGTTGATCTATCAAACCAATTCCATCTCATACTTGCATGTGCCATAATGGAATAGATAGCCTCTCTGTGAAAGACAACCAAAGTGCATTGTAGTTTGCTATTTTGATTTGTTTTCAGTTGATTCTATACTCGTGACATTAGAAATTACCTTTCTTACTGGTGTCTTGTAACTCTGTTGATTACGAATCCCGAATTGATAATTAATGAGTGCATTATATTAGACATATAAGTAGCACAACATTTTGGTGCCGTTGTTGGGGAGTTGCAAATGGTAGGAAGTAATTTTTATCTTAGATTGTTTGCATAAATTTTAATGCTTTTTAAAAGGCTGCTTGAGGGAGGAGGATAAAACGTTTAAGATGCGAGTGAAGAGCCACGCGGCCACTAGAGTGGGGTTCTCTGAAGCAAGGTTTCCTTCTTACCTTCTAGATAGAATTAGGATTTCAATTCAGCTAAAATTTCCATTTTATGTACAGATATAGAGATAACAAGGGTAGATTTGTAA
>JASDQU010739461.1:35683-58067 GCA_032191745.1 Picea mariana | reverse complement strand
TAATTATACCTCCTAGTCTCCTATATATACCAAGGAGACATTTTCATTTTGAATCATCTTGTACGTGAACATTTAAGTGGGGTAAAAGGAGGTTTCCCCCTCGAAGAGGCTTATTATCTGAAATTATCTCTTTTTCAAGGCATTGAGTACTTTTCCTGAGGTTTTTATATGCTATATTGAGGTTTGGTTCTTAACAGTATCCATATCCAACTTTCAAACACTAGTCATCAGCTAGCTTTTCTCTTTTGTTATTAATTTTTTTTCTTTCCAAAAATAATTTTAAATTCATAATAATAGAACAAGGAATGCTTTAAATGTATTTGGGAAAATGAGGGGCATATAATGTGCAAAAAATGGTATAATGAAAGGGGGGGAAATGATTATTGTTCTATTATATGCAATAGCATTTACTAAAATTCTATCATCACCATCAATTGCCATCTTTTCTCTGTTTAATAATCCAAATCCAAAACAAAGTTTTTCAAAACCTCGGGAAAGTTTCAAGATTGTTAATTGTACAAACTTTATTTATTTTTCCTCTTCCTTTATTCGCAGAGTTTTTATAATAGACTGTTAACATAGTCATTCCAACAATTAAAACCAAACTACATCAAGCGTGCAATGGGGCGGGTTAAGAACACAACATAGGCCAAAACCCCTTCAATATACAATGTTGGCATGACAACCTTAAATAATTTTTTTCTAAACAGATTGGGTTTGAAACACATGTGAACCTGGTGTTATTTATTTTAACACCATACAACTTCAAAATTGATAAACCCCCATGGATACATAACAAATGAGACACAATTAACTAATCTTCCCAATGTCAGGTTAACCACATACATCAAGATCATAGTTCAAAATTTCCATATATCAATAAAAGAACCGAGGTATGGGAGAAAGCAAAGGATAAACCTTCACAAGGGTTTTGTAAAAAAATATTTAACCATCTCTTATCAAAACAGATTTTCCGCATACCTCTCATGGAGGCCACAAGGAAAATACACCATACATCTACAAACAGTTGACATGTAGTTGGAAGGAGCTACAAATATCCCAAGACTGGGTAATGGCATTAATAAAACAACCATTGTTTTATCTCACAAAGAAAAGAAACCCTTGAATTTTAATGACCAGAGATGAGTGAATCCCGAAAAATATTTTCCATAATTATTTG
This sequence comes from Picea mariana, assembly GCA_032191745.1. Taxonomy (NCBI): domain Eukaryota; kingdom Viridiplantae; phylum Streptophyta; class Pinopsida; order Pinales; family Pinaceae; genus Picea; species Picea mariana. The sequence continues at coordinate 56,887 of JASDQU010739461.1, read as the reverse complement.
CTAACGGGCATAGCAACAGAGTAGCACACATTCTGGACGCAATTATGTCCAAGCAGAAAGGAAATTTCAACCATTAATCAGCTTGAACACTTAAATACCAATAGGGAGGAACTCCACTTAATATGAAATTCCACAGTCAATACCCACATACATTCATTTAAATTCAGAAATCAAACACGGCCTATAAGAAAATAAAAGAGCCAACATCAAGATTTTATTTTGAGCAGAGATATATTTCATGAATGGAGAGGCAAGAACTGTGATACCTATATGTAGAATGCCATGAAAACAATGAGCGTGATTATTCTTTCCAAGGCCGAGAAAAACAAAGGCAGCACCAGCTAAAGAAACCAACACAAATGCGAACCAAGTGAGGGTGGCGACCTCTGGGTAGGTTTACAAGGACCTGTAGTAATTGCACATCATTTCTCACATTAACATCATCAACCATAGCAAAGTACAAGCATACCAATGCATAGTCCACTATGTGTGCCACATAACAAAAAAAATCAAATTCGCCACCTTCCATTAACTCATATGCATACTTTAACACTTAGCACCAAATACATCCAATGTCCCACATTCCTTGCTAGGCGAAAATTGCCACCCTATAAAACTTAATCAATGTCCATGATAACACAAGAATATCGTAAGTGTGATATGTCATAACCATATATATCCCATGCTTGGATTTTGAATTAACAAGTCAAAATGTATGTGTAGCAAGAATAAGCCAAGTTGTTCATTAAGACGACATTTTTCCCTTTCCCCTTTAAAATTAAATTAAATCACCAATACATCATCATTCATTTATTTCACACAGAGGTAGTTTCAAATTTCAAACTGTTGAATCATCTTTGGAATGTAGCTATGAGCGCAATCTGATAAAAGCATCGTTCATCACTATTCACATAACGGGGTCCCACCTATTTAGTATATTATTTAAATATATATATAAGTAATAAGGCATTGCAACCCATTTGCATGCAAGGTCCATGTTGTGCTTCTGGGGAGTCAACACCATCATTGATGAATTGTTATATGAACTACATGGAGCAATCTACTTCACAAAGTTGGATCTTTGTTCAGGGTATCATCAGATTAGAATGAATGAAGAATATATCCCAAAAAAAACATTCAGAACTCATGAAGGCCATTATGAATTTTTGGTCATCCCTTTTGGCCTTACAAATGTGCCTTCCACATTCCAAGGGTTGATGAATTCCATTTTCAATCCCTTCCTTCAAAAAAATTTGTTAGTATTTTTTGATGATATACTAATCTATAGCAAGTCTTGGGAAAATCATGTTCGACATGTTGAAAGGGTGCTACAACTACTAAAGGAGAAACAACTATATGCCAAACCATCCAAATGTTTCTTTGGGGTGAAGGAGGTAGATTATTTGGGTCATATTGTATCTCATGAAGGTGTCAAGGTAGACCCTAACAAGATTAAATCCATGATGGACTTTGTTGATTTCCAAAACATTGAATAATCTTAGAGGATTTTTGGGTTTGACAGGTTACTACTGCAAGTTTGTTCAAAACTATGGAAGAATAGCAACACCTTTAACTGAATTAACTTAGAAGGATGCATTTTCATGCACTCCAGATGAAAATCAACCTTTTGATGAACTTAAAGAGGCAATGTGCAAAGATCTTGTCTTGACCACACCAAACTTCACAAAAACCTTTATTGTGGAATGTGATGCCTCGAGAAATGGCATTGGTGTTGTTCTAATTCAAGAAGGAAGGCCCCTTTCTTTTGAAAGTCAGACACTCAAGGGAAAGTAATTACACAAACCCATTTATGAGAAGGAAATGATGGAAATATTACATGCATTGAAGGAATGGATCCCTTACCTAATAGGTAGGCACTTCAAGGTCAAAATAGATCATGAAAGTCTTAAATACTTCTTGGAACAAATACTATCTTCAGAAGAGAAACAAAAATGGGTGACCAAGATGTTGGTGTTGGACAACTGAGAGAGGGGGTGAATTAGTTGTTACCATGCTTAAACAATTATGCTTCTTTCAAAATATTTACAGGGCACTCAATGATGATCACAATAATGGGAAATAAACAAAGGCTCATTCAACATCAGTCACATATATGAGAAAACAGAGACAGATAATTCCCGAGGAAACCCATACAGGGTAAAAACCTCTTTTTCTTTATATGATAAGTATTATCTAAATTCTTTACATTATCATACATATGAGCACCAACTCATTGTGAGGCTACAACCTCTGTTTTTTCAAGATGCAACTTGCTAAGAGCACCAACTCACTGTTTTCTCTAGCACTCACTAGAAGGAAGCACCAACCCCCTAGTTTCTCTAGCACCAACTAGAAGGAAGCACCAACTCCCTGGTTTCTCTAGCACCAACTAGAAGGAAGCACCAACTCCCTGTGTTCAAGCACCCACTTGAACCTTTAAGGACACCAGTCCTCCCTAGCACCTCCCAACCCCCCTGAATTATAAATTATTTGTTACTAAAACTTATTACAGCGATATAAAATTATTCAATGGATTACTAGCCCTGTCAATGTTATGTTACACTGCTCTGCCCTGTCTACATCAGTGTCTTCTGCACACCCCTTGCACTTTCTGTTCTTCTATCTTCTATGCTCTCTGTGCCATAGCCCTTCAGTGCACCATTCCTCTACTATGCATTTCTACTCTTGCGCTCTGCCTCCTTGCACCCCCTCAATTCTCCTCTACTCTGTTGTCTTTGTGCATGCAATATTCACAATGCCTCTGCATGCTCACTCCGTGCCAAATTCCTCCACAACTTGAGTGCTCTGTCTGATCATCATTGTGACTCTTCAGCTTCTCTGGTCGTTTTCCACTCGTTCAGCATCATTGTATGTTATATTGAGATTCCTCAACCTCTTTGGCAGTTTGAGACTCTTCATCTTCTCTGTGACAGTCGAGCTCACCTTCTCTATTTCAGTTACAGGCCTCAATGCACATCCAGCTGTCAATTTCCTCCATGAACATATTCATTTCTCTTGAAGATTCCCAGAGACTCTTCACCTCCTCTGTCAATCATCCTGAAGTGTTTTCGAGTCCTCTGGTAGAAACCATCAGTGATTTCTGGAAGTTACACTGTGTCGTGCTACAGTAGCCCTCTGATCTTGTTCAAATTCACCTGCACCATTGGATTGATTCCAAGGGATCTTGCATTCATTTCGGCATTTTGGCTTTCGACAGTTCGACATTCGTGTGACCATGTGTCTCAACATTCCCAGTCGTGATCCCCGAAAAGGAGCTTGTTTGCACTAGATCTTTCCTCCATCTCTCACTGATGTGACCAAGGGCTGTGACCATAGCCTTATGCATAAGGTGCTTTCGCGATTTTGCATTTCGTGAATCTGGAGATGAGGCATCTCGACTCTCCAAGTCATGATCCTCGAAACCCCGAAATGGCGTGGGATCAACAATCTCTATCAAGACTTGATCTGACGGCTCAGATCATTTTGTGATTTCACATTTCACGATTTCGACATTCTTGATGTTCAGTGTTCTTGTCACTTCAAAGTCCCGAACCATGAAACTCTGAAATGGGGTCGGATCAACGGTCCAGATCACATCTTGATCTGACAGCTACGATTAAGTCGCGATTTCGCATATTGCGATTTCAAGATTTCTGTGGTTATTATTCTTTGACATCTCCAACTCTCGATCCGCAAAACTCCGAAATGGATTGGGATCAATGGTCCAGATCAAACCTTGATCTGACGACTGTGATTAAGTCGCAATTTCACATATTGCGATTTCGGGATTCCTGTGGTTATTATTCTTTGTCATCTCCAACTCTCGATCCATGAAACTCCGAAATGGACTGGGATCAATGGTCCAGATCAAACATTGATCTGACGACTCAGATTAAGTCACGATTTTGCATATCACGATTTCGAGATTCTTGTGGTTAATATTCTTTGACATCTCCAACTCTCGATCCGCGAAACTCCGAAATGGACTGGGATCAATGGTCCAAATCAAAACTTGATCTGACGGCTCAGATTAAGTTGCGATTTTGAGAGATTAGGGAACCCCGTTCCTTTGACTCTCCAGTTAGAAAAATGATGATCTTTCCCCACGTGGCCTACCTGAAGATGGACGGTCCTCCTTCTTTCGAGATTTTGTGAGCCCACTACTCCTTGCACTTTAAATAACGTGTAGGTTCTCCTTGATCCAACGATGGTCAGATCCCGTGCTTGGATCTAATGCCTAATATCTATCCTCCTCTTTAGCTCACTCCTCTTGTCTACATTGAGATCTGACAGCCATCGGGAATTCTGAGTTGTTGATCCAACGATCACGGTTGTTGCTCTTCACCGATTATCACTGCACTGCTGATCATTGTTGTTGTACTTAAGCCATCATCACTGTTGTACTTTCCATCAATGAAAAGCATACACTGCCTATAAAACATGCCAATAGTTGGGTTATGACTTTGAAATACTCTACAAAAATTGGAAGAAAAATGTTGTGGCAGATGCACTCTCAAGAAAGGATAAAGATGTTGAGGCATTTGTATGTGTTATCTCTATCATACAACTTGATTGGATAACACAAGAAAGGGATGAATGGAACACTGAGAAAGAAGTATGGACTCTCATTCAAAGGTTGCAATAGGATTCCAGTGCATCTGACACATTTACATGGAAAAATGGTTCACTATGGTACAAATATCGCTTATATTTTTGTAGGAAATTCAAACTCAAATAAAAGGTACTTTTGGAATTTCACACCTCTCCGGTAGGAGGGCACTCGAGATTTTTGAAAACCTATCATAGGGTCAAGAGGGAATTTTTTTTGGATGGCCTTACAACTGATGTTCAAAGGTTTGTGGTAGAATGTTTGGTTTTCCAACAAAATAAGGTGGAAACAATTAATACCCCAGGTCTTTTGCAACCATTAGGAATTCCAAGTCAGTGTTGGGAGGAGGTTTCCATGGATTTCATCACAGGGTTACTGAACTCTGAATGAAAGACTGCCATCATGGTGATTGTTGATAGACTTACCAAGTACACAAAATTTTGTGCACTCTCTCATCCTTTCAAATCCAGTATAGTTGCTATTACATTCATGTAGATAGTTCAAAATCTACATGGAAGCCCAAAGATTATTGTAAGTGACGGAGATCCCATATTCCTTGGACATTTTTTGACAGAATTATTTTCTTGTTTGGGTATTCAATTGGATCATAGATCATCTTATCATCCTCAATATGATGGAAAAACTGAGATAATGAACCAATTTCTGGAAGGCTACCTTTGTTGCTTTGTCTTTGATAAACAAACACAGTGGTTCAAGTGGTTAGCCTTGATAGAATGGTGGTATAAAACTTCCTTTCATACTGCAACAAAAATGAAACCATTTATGGTGCTTTATGGATATCACCCACCGTCCATCACTTCTTCTCTAAAAGAAAACTGAGATAGTGAACCAATTTTTGGAAGGCTACCTTTGTTGCTTTGTCTTTGATAAAAAAACACAGTGTTTCAAGTGGTTAGCCTTGACAGAATGGTGGTATAAAACTTCCTTTCATACTGCAACAAAAATGAAACCATTTATGGTGCTTTATGGATATCACCCACCGTCCATCACTTCTTCTCTAAAAGAAAAATATAAGGTTCAAGCAGTGGAATATCACATCGAGCATCAACAAGAAGTTATCCAACTCTTAAAGGACAACTTTACCATGGCATAGAATCGCATGAAACAACAAGCACATCAACATCGTAGTGAAAGAAGTTTTGAAGTAGGGGATTAGGTATTTTTAATACTATAACCATACAAACATATGTCCCTCAAGCAAGATAATAAGGATAATAAATTATCACCAAAGTACTATGGCCCTTATAAGGTGTTGCAAAATATTGGTACTATGGCATACAAATTGGAGTTTCCTGCATCTTCACGTGTACACCCAGTTTTCCATGTTTCATGCTTAAATAAGGTTATAGGGGACAATATCTCAGTTCAAACTATATTTCCAAAACTTGACGAGGAAGGAAAAATCATATTGGATCCTAAAGATATCACTGACATGAGAATTTTCCAGTTGAGGAATAGATCAATTTTAGAGTATCTCATTAAGTGGAAGAAACTACCTACTGAAGATTCCACATGGGAAGATGATTCTTTTATACAAAAGCATACAGAACTACTTAAGCATTGAGAAAAACACTTTTCTGAAGGGGAGGTTCATGTTAAGCCCTAAATCGTGGCACATTACCCCTTAATTGGGGAATATTACATTTTTTATTGTTATTTTATTTATGTCATCTTGGGTCCATTAGTTGTAATTTTACCTTCTAGTCTCCTATATATACCAAGGAGACCTTTTCATTTGGAATCATCTTTTATTTGTGAATTCAAGTGATGTATAAGGAGGTATCCCCATCAAAGAGGATTATTATCTGAATTTATCTCTTTGTCAAGGTGTGGATTACTTATTCTGAGGCTTTTATGCTATTTTGATATTTGGTTCTTAACATAGCGAAAGACTAGACTCAACAGTTACGAGACCTACCGAAAGACTCGACTCAATAGTTACGAGACCTAGTGAAAAATGTGACTCAACGGGAGAGGCATCTGTTTCATTTTTTAATGAGCTTGACACAGGAAAATAACTTTGCTCATGACCTCTAGGTTTGATTCCTAGACCTTTGTTTCATTTTTTAACAATATTTACACAGAGAAGAAAACTATGCTCCCAAGGTAGTTTCATTTTTACACAAGTTTAAAACTATAAAATATGCTTGATTCCCTCTATTTCATTTTATAACAAGATTGACATAGAAACAATAACTCTTCTCGAACATGGTTTCATTTTTTAACGAGCTTAAAATCAGAAAATAAACTATGCTCAAATACCTCTACTTGATCATGGCTTCCAAGAGGACAATGCTCTGGAAGGAATACATGTCAAGGGACAAACCTCATTCATGGCTTCCAAAAGATCTTCGCTAGATGGAAGAATCATACTCTAGAAGGAATGCATGTTGAGGGTCATGATAGGGTTAGAAATATTAGGATCTAATATCCCTATTGAAGAGATCACCATGTCAACTATTGGATCTAAATTAGAATAAGGAAGATATTCCTTCTCATTCGGATTTGAACGTATGGGACAGGTTTCCACATAATTGACCTGTGGCGGAGAGGATGTCTCTTGCATATAAGGACCATTTATGGAAGTCAAATGGTTGACCGTCATATGAGGGCCAATGAATGAAAGTTGGTATATGGTCACTATGTTTCCATTGTGGGGGGAAAACATCATTTGAATTATGGTGGACATAAGAGCCTTCATAGAATAAACATAGTCTCTCCCAAGGAGAAAATTAAAGTCCAAGGGGTCATGGACTACCATGACATTAATACAGATAGTTTTCCCTCCTAAAGTAATAGGAAATTGAGGAAGGATCCCTAAAGGTTGACTAGCCCTTCTGTTAAAATCCAACAGATTTTAAGTCATCGGCACAAGTTGAGGAGAACCTAAAGCTTTACAAGATATAGAGGACAAAATACTAACTGTTGCACCTTCATTAACAATAGTCTGAGGAATGTCCCTACCAAAAACCTGAACAGTGATTTGGAAAGGTATATAGGAAGGGAGATGAGGTTTTGGTAGTGCACCCCAATTGAAAATAATGGTCTCCTTACTCAGAGCGGGTTCCATTGGAATGGGTGAAGTGCCCCCTTGTCCACAGGAATCTGTAGAAATAAGAAATACCTAAGTGACATCCTCACTCTTCCTAGGAGGAGTGGGATATACCAAGGGTGGTAATGTATCGACCACTTTAACTTCACTCTCCAAGGGGAGAGTGGGATCAATTGAAGGTGAAATCTAATTGATCACTTGATCGACTGACTCAAATAATGATGGAACCAGATGGATCACCTGATCAACCGAATTGACCAATTCATCAACCAATGGTGATTTGGGAGATAGAATTTCTTGTTGGACATCAACAATATTTTCCAATATATATGAATTCTCATCCATACAAGGGTAGAGATAATTGTGGTGCATCTTCTTACATAAAAAGCAAGGAAATTTGACTTTACCCGTTCTTAATTCCAACTTGATTATCACTATTTGATGGTTTTTCACAAGCATGACTTGCAATGGCTAATGATGTGGGATGAGAATCCTCAAACCACACTTCTACAACCTTCGAAATACTAGGGAACTTCTTAAGAAGGTGGTCACCATTACAAAGCTTGCAAGGGAATTTGGGCTTGCAATGTGTCTTAGTAGACTTGTTGACATTATCAACACTCTTATCATGATGAAAAATAGTTGGTTTATCACTTCCAACATGTCCTACAAAGGTTGGAATTTTCCCCCCTAGCTTATTTTTCTTCTTCTTAATATTCCTTTTCTTCTTCTTCTTATCTACCTAGTTACTAGTTGTAGAGCTTTCACTAGGAGAAGAGGAAGAACAGGAGAAACACCCTACGGGTGAAGAAGCCATAGGATTGACATGAGGTTGATAGTATTGGGGTGGATTAATTCCTATCGAAGCACTAGGAGCATTTACATTCACCGGATTGGAAAACAACCAGACCGGTAACCCAACCAGAGTCTAGGAAGAGTTAAAGTAGCAATATAAGGAGGACGAACATGTCCCATAGAAGGAGAAACAAATGGTATCCTGGGAAAAGGGGTTCCTTTGTTGGTAGTTATGAGAACTGAAGCCATAGACACAAACTCAACCCTAAGGGATTTTCTAGGGAAAACAAACAACATGCGCTAAAAAATCTTGGAAGCAAACCAAACAAACAAACCTTTTCACAGTGAACACGCTAGTTGGTGATGAAATTGAAAATCGCAAGATCAATATGAAATATGGGTTGAGATAGAGCAGGTGGATCAGTTACATTTGTGACTTTCTTAATGGACTTACACCTTGGTCCAAGTTCCCTCATGGTCTACCTGTGGGTTACCCTCCAAGGAGCTCAAGTGAGTTTGACCAACGTTTGACCCAGGTACATCAAAGAATCCCCTTCACTGTCACATTGTGTATGAACCCTAAAGATAAATTCCACTAAGGTTACCAACTCAAAATCATCCTCTAGGAGGGTACAGTCGACAGTCAGGATTGAACGTATGGGCAGGATATCAAGTCTAAAATTATTCCAGAGGATTGAAGACAAAAGGATCGGTAAACTCTAGAGGACCTCAAACGGATTCAAGATTCACGAAGCACTGAGACCTAATGAAATCAATCACACTTCAAGAAGAACCCCCAGTGTATGATCTTTCCACTATGCTTGCTTAAGCTTCAGAGGGGTAATCTATGATTCTCTCTTGCATGTGACCTCGTGTTTAACCCCTGTGTGAGAGGGGGTCCCAACTATGCTTATACGAAACTTGGATTTTATCTCCTTATCACAAGATTCTATTTTTTTTTATGGCTTTGGAAAGCTATTCTCAACACCTAATCCAAATCCCTACACTTAAGCTATTGTAGGTTTGTGGAGCCCTAGAAAGAAAAATTTCTAGATAGATTTTAATTAGTGCTTTGATTTTTAGGTTGTTGTTTACTCAAGGGTATGGAAGTGAAACTGATGATATTCGTGACTTTGACTCTGAAAGAGTGCAACAAAATGAGATTTAAATATTAATGTTTAATGAACTCTATCTATGGAAAGGAGAAGATTCTTTTTCCATTCCCAAATGCATAAACCCAATGGAGTTTACCAAATGCAAACTATGAACATGTACCACCCAAAAATTTGAATGCGATCAATTTATGTTTGTTTGATTATAAATGCAATGAACCTAAATCAAATGAAAGTTCTTTCTACTTCCTACTTTCAATGAAAGAATCCAATGCAAATACAAAGGAATATGAAGTAAAAATCTGAAACAATAAATGCACTCAAAATGATGAGAACTAAGAGAAACTAAGTGTGGAATCACTCACTCAATCAAGAACTCAAAAAGTTGACAAGAAAGAACAATGTTATAATTCCTCCAACAAGAAACCAAACAATGTAAAGAGAAAGAGATAATCACTCGAAAATCCTCAAAAATGAGCAGCAAGAAAAGGAATTAAAGCTAGGTTGTGGTAAGAAAAAGAATCTCAATCATTCAAAAGAGAGAGATGCTATAAAGAAGATTGAAAAGAAACTCAATACCAATCAAACCTCCGTAGACTTCTTCCAATCAATCAAATAATTGAAAACATCACAAGACAAAGACCAAACTAGTGAAAAAAAAGGTGAACCAATATTGCAATTTAGAAGAGGTTTGCAAGCTCAAAGAATGAAATTAAAATGAATGATAAATGTCAATTGTCGAGAAAACAAAGTCAAAGAAAATTAGGAGTCATTGGGTGTTAGCACGTAAACATGTAAGAGGGGTATTTTTTCCTAAAAGGTGACCCCCTTTGGTGAAAAAATGGAAAGAAGTGGAGTAAAAACCCACTTACCCTAAGTTGGGGCGCAAATGTACATTTGGATAAGAAGCGAGCAAATCTAGGCGGCCAGGATCCGCACGCCCAGATCTGTGGTCGGGATCGAATTCCAGAGCCCCCTTTCCATTCTAGATTTAAAGTGGAGGGGGGGGTCCGGAATTGGTTGCACATCTCTCAACGACCTGGATTGGGGCACTCATATTTGCAGTCAAGGTTGGATTCTAGACCCCCCTTTCCATTATACCTTTAATAAGGGGGGGGGGTCTAGAATTGGCAGTTTTCAGCTGACCCCACATTGTCACATCTCCAATCTCCTTCACCATCCACCTTCTGCCATATGTCTCCCACTCAGCGCCATCCTGGCCTATCCCTTTCCCCTTTCTTCGCTTCCACCTGTCACCTCTTGCCAGGTGTTCTCCCCCCTCATCCTCCAATTCATCCTTCCTCCTCCTCCAGGCCCACAACCTTATGGATTCCCAGTCACCTCCATCTGTATGGTCATCTCTACTCCTTATCCACTTGTACCCTGTGTTCCATGCCAGTTTTTCCTATGTCCTATCCATACCTCATGGCACTTCTCATCAGGTGTCACGGCATCACCACCCATCCACCACTTCCAATCACGTGCCCCAGTTTTCACACCAACCTCCACATCCCAAGAGTGTAGAGTTGGACGGGATGTTCTCAATCCCGAGGAAGCAGCTATTGAGGTAGTTGGTGGTGGTTAAACATCGTCTCCTCCATAAGTGGAAAGTCCAGAAAAGGGACCTGAGACAGGTCAATTATTTTGCAGAATTGTCAGGAGCGTGGTTGCGTCTAATGCAAGCGCACAATCGTCCAGAGACTTCAGGTGCAGTCTGCTAGTAAAAATGCAGATGTAATTTTTTTAATGATAAGTCTTGGTTTTGATGTCGTTATTGGCCTTGGGTATATGTAGGCAATCTTTCCATTTTTTGTAATTTATCGATGGTAGAGAGATGCTCCCGACTATAAAACCTTAACTTAGCCTCTGGTTCTCTGGATATACAACGATATTTTGAGATTTCTTGTTTAATGATGGCCATCTTTCTCCTTTCCTCATTCCCCTGAATCTTAAGAACCTAGGCATGGAAGGTACAGTCGAGTGTTGTTGTAACTATATGATGTATGTTTGATTGTATAAGTTCTGCAACATTTGAGATTTACTTTGAAGCTTCTCTGGTCTGAGGATCTCATATCCCAGACTTTTCCCCTTCTTTCTTTCACTTACTCACCACTATACAACTTACTGGCTTAAGTTAGATCAAGACCTCGCATGTCCTTGTTGTCCCAGCCCAGTTTTTTGAGTGAGCGATATCGTTCTGAGTTTACCTCCATTCGATCACCCCCTTTTTACAAATTGTGACATAAACTGATGGGCATAGGGCTCTGCACCTGCTGCAATCCAGGAGTGACTTCCGTCGCAAACATTTCTGGCACCACTGCCGGGGACGAAGTTGAAGATTTTTTTCCTGGGATTGAATGAAATTGAGCCTATGATTCTGAAGGTGCATCAGGCATCAGATCCCTTGAAGATTGCTACTGTGCACCTGACGACTCCATTGTGACGACTCCACTGAGGCAATCCCGTTGTTGTAAATTGTGGCTTGCAGAGGTAGACAAACACGGTCCCATCCAGAGCTGCTTCTAGCTATGCCTAAAGCTGATCTGAAGGTGATTATCAGAAAATGGAAGGCCTCTCAAGGAGAAACTTCCACCGCTGAACCAAGAGATTCACCACCTCCCTCTGTAGAAACTCTATTTTCTTCTTCTCAGCTTCCTAGCAGACCCATTTCTAAAGTTTCCCATTTCCTGAATTTTGGGAGTGTTCCTACTGAGTTTTCCCCTCCTGGTCTGAGATTGAAAGGAGAAATCCTTGTCACTCCCCTCTCCCCTGAAGTTGTACCTTGGTGTAGACCCTGGACCGCAGAAGATTTCACTACCCCTCCTCTTGTTACTATTGCTCCTACTATACAAAGAGAAGCATCTGCTAACTCAAGCACTTTAGCCTTCTCTCTAAATACCCTGTTGTTTCCCTTTCCACCTAGAAGCTCATTCCTAGTATTCCCTGTTTGAGCTCCTTCTCCTCCAAGTTCTCCTTCACCTAATATTCCTATGGTAGGAGAAAATCCCCCCCATGGCCAGAATGGAGGCTATAATAGCTTCTAGGTATGCTCCCCTTGTGTTACCTCAGCCTCTCAATGCCCTCCCAACAGATGGCTACCTTAAGAAGCTGCCCAAGTTTACAGGTGAAGGGGACATATCTACAGAAGAACACCTTGAAGCCTTTTACAGCTTCACAGATGATCATGTTATCATGCATGCAGATGTATGCATGAGGATTTTTCTCCATAGCCTTGAAGGTGAAGCTAGGAAATGGTTTAGATCCCTGCCTCCTGGATCTATAAATGGGATTGAGGCTTTGGATAATTCCTTTATGAGACAATGGGGAGACAAAAAAGACTTCATGTATTACATGACAAAGTTTGGGTCCTTGAAGAGAAAACAAGGAGAGTCTATCTCTAACTTCTCCAAGAGATTCAATAAAATGTATAATAAAATCCTCACTGAGACAAAGCCCTCAGAAGACTCTGCTAAGATCACTTACACTAGTGCTTTTGATCCCGATTTCTGCCTTCTGTTGAGGGAAAGAAGAGCCACTACTATGGCTTACATGCAGGATGCAACCGTGGAAGTAGAATCTAACATACTGGTTGTTGACCGACTTAGGGATAAGGCTGATAGAGACATATCTAGGAAAAGACATGAATCCTCCCCATCCAATTCCTCTCCCCTTCCCCTTCAGTCAGATGAGGTAACTAGAATGCTAAAATATCTTTCGGCTAGGATGAAAAGGTGGGATTTAGAAGGGAAGCCCATGTGTAGAAATCCCCAGAATGTTGATAATAGAGGTTTCAGGAGGCCTAATAACAATGTGCCATAGGATTTCCCAAGGGAACAAAGGGGAAAAGATAGGGAAGATCAAAGGATTCAAACCCCTCTCCAAAATAACCCAGTTGCTCATGAGTAAGGAGAGGAGATAGATGAGCTCAACCTTGAAATCCACTGTATTGAAGAAAATTCCCCTTTTCCCCATTTGACTCAGTTTGCATATGAAGAGTCCCTTATGAACATTCAAATCAATGAGTTAGGTAAAGGAGAAAAGGCCGACAACACCCCTAACAAATACCCTCTCAGGTCAAAGAAGAAAGAAGGAAAGTTTGACAACCAAGATCAACCCCTCATAGCAAAAAGGCCTGCTAAGTATGCAACAATCACTACTAAAGAAAAGAAAGCTCAGAATACTTTGCTAGCAGCCAAAGAACCTATCTCTGAGGTAAGGGAAGCTCCTAAGCCTATTTCCTCCTTCAGTTTTGAGCATAAAATTCAAAAGATCAGAATTCTCGTACCCCTCTCAGAGCTAGTTAAAAATTAAGATTTCAAAAGGTCCCTCTTCAAACAGCTACAATCTGAGTCCCCCCAGCCTTCCTCTGACTCAGTGGACCTTCAAGATGAAAAGCCAGTAGTCGTCCTAGGTCCCATGGTAGAAGACAGAGATGATTCATTCCCTCCCTTCTACACATCCCTGGACATACATGATAAAGTGTTGCATAATTGCCTCATGGATTTAGGAGCTTCCCACAACCTTATGCCCAAAATAGTCATGGAAGAATTGGGACTAGAAGTGACAAAGGCTTATCATGATTTGTACTCTTTTGATTCAAGGAGGGTGCAATGTCTTGGATTCATCAAAGACTTGGTGGTCTCTTTATTTCAACTGCCAATGAAGAGTGTGGTCATGGACATTGTGGTAGCTGATGTTCCCCCCAAGTTTAGCATGTTGTTTTTAAGATCTTGGATTAAAAGATTTGGAGGAACATTATAGATGGATCTCACATATGTCACCATTCCAGTCTTTGGAGGGGAACACAGAAGGTTGTACAGAGAAGCCCAGCTAGCCTATATTGTTAGTGATGAAGATAACCCCACCAATCATCCCATATTTTCGCTTGACACTGATTTGGGGTCTAGTTTATTGCAGATCACTAAGACACCTAAGGCCTCTTTACAGATCATAAAACAACCCATTTTTAATCATGAAATACCTCCTCCAACCACCTCTATTTGGAAGATGTTCTTTGATGGAGCTTCTTCCAGTGTAGGCACTGGCAGTGGAGTGGTTTTTGTGTCACCGTGTCAGGAAACCATATCTATGTCATACAAGCTGGAATTTGAAACCACCAACAATGTGGCAGAATATGAAGCTCTTGTTCTAGGTATGAGGGTTGCAAAAGAAATGGGAATAAGGGAGTTATCAGTGTTCGTAGATGCTGAATTGATAATCCAACAAGTCAGGAATGCTTATCAGGCTAAGCATCCTCGACTCAGAAGTTACATAAATGAGGTATGGGACCTGATTGATAATTTCTTCTCAGCTTTCAACATTTCTTTTATTCCAAGAGAGGAGAATACTTCGGCCAATTCCTTAGCCATCTCAGCTAGTCTGTTCAGGATCCCTCTGCCGCCAAAGATCAAATATGGGATCGAGGCAAGTTATAGGCCATCCATCCCAGACAATGTCAAGCATTGGAAGGTATTCAAAGATGATATTGAAATCGAAAAATTTCTTCAGTCCGTTGATGAATTTTGTGCATTGCACATTGATCAGGACCCTGATCCCAAAGGTGACCCTCACCCTAAGGTATTTTTAAATAAAATATTTAATCACCATATTGTTCAGTTGCCCAGCAATCACATTCCAAAGGGACTAGTCCCTTTAGAAAGACTATTCAATGGGAATGATGTGGCAGTAAAGGGTAGGATTTCAAGAAAAGATGTTGATACAGCTGAGTGCAACATTGGCACACAGGAGGAGCCTAAGTTTGTCAAATTGTCAAGCAGCCTAACCAAAGAGTAGAGGGCGGAATATACTAAGTTATTGAAAGAATTAATTGATGTGTTTGCATGGACCTATGAAGATCTCAAGACATATGACACATCTGTCATTGAACACAAGATCCCGCTGAAGGAAGAGGCTAAGCCATTTAGGAAGAAGTTGAGACAGATAAATCCCATGTTGTTGCATGTCATGGAGAGAGAAGTGAAGAATTTGTTAGATGCCCAAATCATTGTTCCCTTGAGATATTCTGAATGGGTCACCAATTTGGTCCCGGTGAGAAATAAAAGTGGAGAAATCAGGCTCTGTATTGATTTCAGGAACCTAAACAAAATCTCAAAGAAAGACAGCTATCCCTTGCCCAACATGGAACACATATTGCAGAAGGTAATTGGTGCATCTAGGATATCCATGATTGATGTTTTTTCTAGCTACAATCAGATATCAGTCATGCCTGACGACGGAGAAAAAACAACCTTCACCACTCTTTGGGACATTCATGTATGCTAAAATGCCTTTTGGATTGATGAATGTAGGAGAAAATTTTCAGTGAGCCATGGATATAGCCTTCATTGGTGAGAAATATTAGTTTGTGGTGATCTATCAGGATGACATCACAGTCTTCTCCAAGTCTGACAAAGAGCACTGCTGTCACCTGAGGAAAGTTTTCTTGAAGTGTCGGAGGTTTGGCCTATCCTTAAATCTCAAGAAATCTTTATTTTCTATGAAGGAGGGGAAGCTGTTAGGCCATATAGTATCAGCAGAAGGAGTGAGGATTGATCCCAGTAGGGTAGAGGCAATTCAGACCCTGTCACTTCCCAGGTCTAGAAAGGAAGTTCAGGCTTTTTTAGGGAAGATTAACTTTCTAAGGAGGTTTGTCTCAAATTTTGCTGAGGTGGTGAAACACATCATAGCCATGCTCAAGAAAAGAAATGAAGTAAAATGGATGGTTGAACCCAAGGAATCTTTTATCGAAATAAAGAAGGCATTGATTGAGGCACCTATGCTGATCAGTCCCAATTATTTCAAAGATTTTTTGATTTTTTATTTTGCTTCTTTTGATACAGTAGCAGCAGTCTTATTGCAGAAAATGAGGAAGGGCGAGAGCAACCCATTTCATTTTTTAGCAAGGCAATAGAGATGAAGAAATCTGGTACGAGATCATGGAGAAGCAGGCCTATGCCTTGGTGAAAGATCTCAAATCTTTCAGAGTCTATGTCTTGCACTCAAAAGTGACTGTGTACATTCCTTCAGCCTCTGTGAAGGAGATCCTTATACAGCCTGACATAGATGGGAAAAGAGGTAAATGGATTGCCAAGATCCTGGAGTTTGACTTGGAGATTAATCCCACCAAGTTGATAAAGGGGCAGGGTTTAGCCAAACTGCTGGTTGAATCCAATTGCAAGGCCTTGGGGGTTAGCTTCATCAATTCTTGCTCAGAAAATCAACAAGCTAAGTTGTCCAACAAGAGCTCTCAGGGTGGCTTACCACTAGCAGAATGAACCTAGTATGGAGACATTTTGTACTTTCTGCAAGAATTGAAGCCTCTTGATAGAATGGGAAAAGGCAAGGCAAGAGATTTAAAGCTCAAGGTAGCTAGATATTACCTTATTGATCATGCCTTGTAGTGGAGAGACCCTCTAGGGGTGTTGTTGAGGTGTCTGAACCCACAAGAAGCCTAGAAAGTTATGTTTGATTTCCATAGCAACCTTTGTGGGGGACATCATTTCTAGAAGACCACAACCCAAAAAATCCTCAGGGCTGGGTATTATTGGCCCACTATATTCGTTGATGTCTATAGAGAAATCAGATCTTGCATCAAATGCCAAAAGTTCTCAGGAAAGCAGCAGCTCAAATCTCTGCCACTAAAGCCTATAGTAGCTTCGGTACCCTTTCAGCAGTGGGGGTTGGACTTCATTGGAGAAATTCATCCTCCCTCAAGTGGCCAACTCAGATGGATCCTGACTACAACAGACTATTTCACCAAGTGGATAGAAGTTGCCCCTAGCAGGAGTGCTTCACACAAGGTAATTATCAGCTTCCTGGAGGATATCATAACCAGATTTGGTTGTCCCAGTAGAATTGTCACCGATAATGCTTCTTCTTTCAAGTCTAATCCCCTGGTTAAGTTCTATGAGTAGTTTGATATTTCACTCATTCACTCCACCCCCTATTATACTCAAGGAAATGGACTGGCAGAATCTTCCAATAAAAGCCTGATCAAACTCATTAAAAGATTATTGGAAGACAATAAGAGGGCCTGGGATTCAAAGCTCAAATTCTCTCTATGGGTTGATCGAGTGACAACGAAGAAGTCCTTGGGCACCTCACATTTTGAACTTGTTTATGGGACAGAGGTTGTTTTCCCCACTCACCTCGCTTTACCTGTAGCGAAATTAATTCAAGGTCATGAAGAAGAACCCGACCATATGGTCAGAAGAATTCATCAGATGGTAGAAGTGCAATAGATCAGAGAGCAGGTATTGGATAAATCTTACAATCATCAATAGAAGATCATGAAGGCTTTTGATAGGAAGGTCAGGAAGAAATAATTCAAGCTGGGTGGTCTAGTGCTCAAGTGGGATGCACCCAGGCAGGATAGAGGCAAACACAACAAGTTTGATGCCCTCTGGATTGGGCCCTTCAAAATCTATGAAGTATTCTCGAACAACACTTACAGGTTGCAGGATTTGGAGGGCGAATGAGTTTTTAAGGGCCCAGTAAATGGGCATTTCTTGAAAAAATGTTTTTTCTGAGCCTTAGATGGCTCCTTTGTTTTGTAAATATTGTTTTCTATTTATTTTTGGCTTAATAAATAACTCCATAATCCCAACAGCAAGGCATTGAAACTGCAAAAGAGTTCTTAGAGCATCACAAGGATGACTCTATCCCCCATGGAGCCTAATGTTAGCACCTAAACATGTAAGAGGGTTTTTTTTCCTAAAAGGCGACCCCCTTTGGCGAAAAAATGGCAAGAAGTGGAGTAAAAACCCACTTAACCTAAGTTGGGGCACAAATGCACATTTGGATAAGCGGTGAGCAAATCTGGGCGGCCAGGATATGCGTGCCCAGATCTGCAGTCAGGATCAGATTCTGGAGCCCCCTCATCATTATACCTTTAAAGAGGAGGGGGGGGGTTCATAATTGGCCACACATCTCTCAACGACCTGGATTGGGGTGCTCAGATCTGTGGTCAAGGTTGGATTCCAGACCCCCCTTGCCATTCTACCTTTAATAAGGGTGGGGGGGATTCGGAATTGCCAGTTTTCAGCAGACCCCACATTGTCACATCTCCAATCTCCTCCACCATCCACCTTCCACCATATGTCTCCCACTCAGTGCCATCCTGGCCTATCCCTTTCCCCTTTGCTCGTTTCCACCTGTCACCTCCTGCCAAGTGTTCTCCCCCTCATCTTCCAATTCATCCTTCCTCCTCCTCTAGGCTCGCCGCCATGCGGCTTCCCAGTCGCCTCCATATGTATGGTCATCTCTACTCCTTATCCACTTGTACCTTGCATTCCATGCCATTTCCATCCGTGTCCTATCCATACCTCATGGCACTTCTCATTAGGTGTCACGACATCACCGCCCATCCACCACTTCCAATCATGTGTCCCAGTCTTCACACTGACCTCCACATCCCAAGAGTGCAGAGTTGGTTGGGTTGTTCTCAATCCTGAGGAAGCAGTTATTGAGGTAGTTGGTGGTGGTTAAACATCGTCTCTGCCATAAGTGGAAAGTACAAAAAAGGGACCTGAGACAGGTCAATTCTTTTGCAGAATTGCCAAGAGCCTGGTTGCATCTGACGCAAGCACATGACTGTCCAAATACTGTAGGTGCAGTCTGCTAGTAAACATGCAGACGTAATGTTTTTAATGATAAGTCTTGGTTTTTCTACCGTTATTGGCCTTGGGTATATGTCGGCAATCTTGCCATTTTTTGTAATTTATCGATGGTAGAGCGATGCTCCCGACTATAAATCCTTAACTTAGCCTCTGGTTCTCTGGATATATAATGATATTTTGAGATTTCTTGTTTAATGACGGCTAGCTTTCTCCTTTCCTCGTTCCTTTGAATCTTAAGAACCCGGGCATGGAAGGTCCAGTCGGGTGTTGTTGTAACTATATGATGTATGTTTGATTGTATCAGTTCTACAACATTTGAGATTTACTTTGAAGCTTCTCTGGTCTGAGAGGATCTAATATCCAAGAATTTTCTCCTTCTTTCTTTCACTTACTCACCACTATACAACTTACTAGATTACGTTAGATCCAGACCTCGCATGTCCTTGTTGTCCCAGCCCAGTTTTCTGAGTGAGTGATAGAGTCCTGAGTTTACCTCCATTCGATCACCCCCTTTTTACAAATCATGACATAAACTGATGGGCGTCGGGCTCTGCTCTTGCTGCAATCTAGGAGTGACTTCCATCGCCAACACTGGGAAAAAAAAACTCTCAAAAGAAGACTAAGAAAAGTAGGAAGAAAGAGGCAAAAATACCAAAACAGGGAGACTGGTGCCCCTGTTCTCAAAGACACAAAGCACCAGTCAGGATAATGGTGCTCCCTAGGAGGCTTAGGGGAATTCTAGTCGAGAGAATGGAACCCTCTAGTAGGCTTAGGGGAGCACTTGTTAAGTAAATGGCGCCCTAGTATACACTAGAGAGAAGTGCCACTTTTTGGAAAACTTACAAATGGCTTTTAAAGGAACAAAATCAGCAGAGACTCATTCTATGGATTTTTAAACTCTTTAGTGAGAAAGACGGAAGGGGAAATAGATCACAAAGAAGCATCAAACAAGAAATATCTAATCACAAGCAAGGGATTCAAGACAAAAAAGAGAAAAAACTAGTCAAAGTTCCTCCCCAGTGGAGTCGCCATTTTTTTGTTACATAATATTCCCCTTGCAGATAGGTGAAACTTCCCTTGGATTTCTAGACCTCTATACCAAGACAAAAAGACTACGCGTGGACACTAACATCCCCTCAAACTCATCTAGGAAAATCAAATCGAGAAGGAGAGAAAGGATGTGATGTACCTTTTTTGATATTTGTCCTTGTTGTTTCCAATCCCTAGAGCTTGATCCTCAAAACCCCTAGCACAAACTGAGATCTTCAATAGACGGAAAAGAGAAACAACTATCTCCTAATCTACTTGATTATATAAGACAAGTCTATCTATGAAGATTAGAGCAATAGTATACAAGCACATGTAACAAGACATAGACTTGAAGGAAATAGGCCAAGTCTATATTGAATGAGAACCAATAAGAAGATACTTATAGAGCATGATTGATGCTACAGAATCCTGTCCAATATATCCTTGTCCAAACCTTGCATGAATGAATCAAGATCAAAATTATGATGCTTTATTGATTTCTTCCCCCCTTCACCTTGGAAATACCTTCAATATATAGGCTTGAAAGGCTTAACCACCATGAGAAAATGAGGGACATGGTTGAGCATATGGCTCCTTAATTTGGGATTAGATCCTAGGATAGATCCCATAGGTTATGATTCGACTACAAAAACCTCATCCAAGTCGGAGTTAACCCTTAGAAAGAGGTGGAGAATCCCCCATTTTCCTCTAAGACTAATGCTCCCTTAGAGTTAGAGAAAGGGTGCCATCCTATAAAGTGTAAATCCCTTAATATGGAAAGGGGGCAATCACTCCATGAAGTGGCACTCCCCCTGTTCAAGGATAAATTCGTGAGTGCGGACACAGACCAATCTCCCCAGATCCACCTGGATCTGGAACAAACTGTGACAGAATACTACTCTTTCCCTAGTTCTAAAGTATTGAATGGACAAGAGAAGAAGGATGATGTACTTACTTTATGAAAGCTCT
>JASDQU010739461.1:24897-35583 GCA_032191745.1 Picea mariana | reverse complement strand
AGACCATCAAAGCCTCAAGTATTTTCTGGAACAACGCATTTCCTCCCCAGAACAACAAAAATGGGTGACTAAGCTATTTGAATATGATTATGAGATCATTTACAAGAAAGGAAAAGAAAATGTGGTTGTGGATGCACTTTCCCACAAATATGAAGATGAAGGATCCCTTTTTTCTCTTTCATTCATTCTACCAGATTGGCTCCAAGCCGTTCGCCAGGAATGGCTACAAGATCCCAAAAGTTTGCAGTTGATCCAACAATTGCAGTCCAATGCTCCAGCTTCCCCAGGGTACTCTTGGCTCCATGATGAACTTCAATACAAAGTCTGTTTTCATTATAGTAAACAATCAAAGATTAAATCCACAGTACTTTCTGAGCTTCATGCTACACCCACAACAAGGCACTTCGGGTTCACCAAAACCTATGACAGGGTCAAATGTTCCTTTTTTTGGGATGGTATGAAACATGAAATTTGTAATTTTGTCACTGAATGTGATGTGTGTCAACACAACAAGGGAGAAACAATCAAATCTCCGGTCACACTACAACTGCTCCCAATTCCACCTGCTATTTGGAAGGATATCTCTATGGATTTTATTACCTGCTTACCCAAATCGGGAAATAAATCCGTCATCATGGTGGTTGTTGATCGCCTTTCCAAGTATGCTCATTTTTTCACCCTTCAACACCCGTTTAAAGCATCCACGGTGGCTCAAATTTTCATGGATCAGGTCTTCAAGCTTCATGGCATGCCACACTCTATTGTTTCTGATCGCAACTCAACTTTCACAAGCAATTTTTGGCAAGAACTTTTCAAGATACAAGGCACCGAATTGCATCGCAACGCAACTTATCATCCCCAGACTGATGGCCAAACAAAAGTTGTCAACAAGTGTTTGGAAACATATCTGAGGTGTTTTGCCTCGAAAAAGAAAAATCGGTGGGCTCAATGGTTACCCCTAGCTAAATGGTGGTATAACACTTCATACCATACAACTACATGCATGACTCCTTTTGAAGTAGTATATGGACAGAATCCACTTTCAGTTCTCTCATACTTACCGGGTGCCTCGAAGGTCCAGGAGGTTGACCTAACACTTATAGCTCGAGAGGCTATTCTGTGTACCCTCAAAGAGAATTTGGTCATGTCACAAAATCGCATGAAGCAACAAGCAGATCAAGGTCGCTCTGAATGTCAATTTGCAGAAGGGGATCATGTGTTTCTTCGATTGCAACCTTACAAGCAAACTTCCCTCAAGGCTGAGCATTGTCAGAAGCTAGTGCCCAAATTTTATGGTCCTTATACCATTCTCAAGCATGTGGGACAAGTAGCCTATCAGTTATCTTTGGCTAGCCATTCGAAGCTACATCCTATTTTTCATGTTTCATGCTTAAAGAAGGTGATTGGAGCTAAGTTCCAAATTCAAACCAACCTTCTAGAGTTAGCTGAAGAAGGATCCATTTGGCTACAGCCAGAAGCAGTTTTGGACCAGCGTGAGTGTCGCCTATGTCAGAGAACCATCAAGGAAGTGCTAGTCCACTGGAAAGATACAACTCCAGTGGATGCCACTTGGAAACCAAATACCATTTTGCAACAATTTCGTCATCTCAAGCCTTGAGGACAAGACTATTTTTAAGGGGTGGGACATGTTAGGGTCATAACCCGCACATAGGTAGAACAATATATTCAGATGTAATAAAGGTCAATATTAATAAGGCCTTTCAATAAAATAGAATAAGGCAGATGTAAGAAGACCTAATAGAAGCTTTCGCTTCTAGAAGGATATTCCTCTATATGCTTCTTTTTAGTATAAATAGGAGTCGAGGGTATGAGAACCCTAGATTGGATATTATTGTAATAGAGCTTTGATCAACTGGAGGTTGTCCCCTCGAAGAGGCCCGTGAACATTGCTTTCAGATTTAAAGTGCTATTTCTGTTATTATTCTCTTATCATGTAAGTGTTATTGTGGTGAATGTTCTAGTTATATTGTTGTTATTATGCCATTTCTAGCATTTTATTTATGTTCTGCATACATTTTATATCTGGTATATTAAAATTATGGTATAACAAGGTAGAATACTACTCCATATACACCTCATTAGAATATATTTGCAGAAAGGAAGAACCTGACACTGATGGAAAAAGCAAGGTGAATGCTCAGTGGTGTCGGGTTAGGATAAGAATTTTGGAAAGAGGCAATGGGTAGTGCATATTACCTGGTCAATCAATCACCCTCATCAGTGTTGGATGAAAAGACTCCACACTAGGTTTGGACTGGTAATAAACCCTCTCTGCACATCTTAGGGTATTTGATTGTGATTCCTATGTTCACATTCCAAAGGAAAATAGGAGTAAGCTAGATAAAAGGTTGAAAAGTGTATATTTATTGGGTAAAATGATGATCTAAAAGGTTACAAGATTTGGAACTCAGAAACTAAAAAGGTAATTTATAGCCAAGATGTGGTATTTAGAGAAATCAAATATGTTTTCATACATGAAGTCCTACCAAGGAAGGAAGAATCAGAGAAAAAATAGTTTGAGTTGAAGGATGTTGAATCAGACTCTACAAAAGAACAAGAATCATAAGAAGAAGATCCCCATACTCTAGTATTGAGGAGATCCATTCAAGAGAGAAGACATCCAGAAAGGTATACTCCACCAAATTTTCGTTAAAAAATTTATTTTTCTATTATTAATGATGATCCTAGAACTGTTAGGAAGGAAGTGGATTTAGAGAATGGAAAACTCTGGAAAAAGGCCATGGTAGCAGAAATGGAAGCCTTGGACAAAGAACGAGGCTTGGGATCTAGTGGAGTTGCTGACTAGAAGAACTTCTATTGGAAGAAAATGGGTTTTTAAGAAGAAGTTGAATGCAGAAGGGAAAGTGGAGAAATACAAATCTCGATTAGTAGCAAAAGGTTATTCCCAAGTAGAGGGAATTGACTTTGGTGAATATTTTTCTCTTGTTTCCAAGTTNCTCATACTTACCGGGTGCCTCGAAGGTCCAGGAGGTTGACCTAACACTTATAGCTCGAGAGGCTATTCTGTGTACCCTCAAAGAGAATTTGGTCATGGCACAGAATCACATGAAGCAACAAGCAAATCAAGGTCGCTCTGAACGTCAATTTGCAGAAGGGGATCATGTGTTTCTTCGATTGCAACCTTACAAGCAAACTTCCCTCAAGGCTGAGCATTGTCAGAAGCTAGCACCCAAATTTTATGGTCCTTATACCATTCTCAAGCGTGTGGGACAAGTAGCCTATCAGTTATCTTTGGCTAGCCATTCGAAGCTACATCCTATTTTTCATGTTTCATGCTTAAAGAAGGTGATTGGAGCTAAGTTCCAAATTCAAACCAACCTTCCAGAGTTAGCTGAAGAAGGATCCATTTGGCTACAGCCAGAAGCAGTTTTGGACCAGTGTGAGCATCGCCTATGTCAGAGAACCATCAAGGAAGTGCTGGTCCAATGGAAATATACAACTCCAGTAGATGCCACTTGGGAACCAACTACCATTTTGCAATAATTTAGTCATCTCAAGCCTTGAGGACAAGACTTTTTTTAAGGGGGTGGACATGTTAGGGTCATAACCCGCACATAGGTAGAACAATATATTCAGATGTAATAAAGGTCAATATTAATAAGGCCTTTCAATAAAATAGAATAAGGCGGATGTAAGAAGACCTAATAGAAGCTTTCGCTTGTAGAAGGATATTCCTCTAGATGCTTCTTTTTAGTATAAATAGGAGTCGAGGGTATGAGAACCCTAGATTGGATATTATTGTAATAGAGCTCTGATCAACTGGAGGTTGTCCCCTCGAAGAGGCCCATGAACATTGCTTTCAGATTTAAAGTACTATTTCTATTATTATTCTCTTATCATGTCAGTGTTATTGTGGTGAATGTTCTGGTTATATTGTTGTTATTCTGCCATTTCTAGCATTTTATTTCTGTTCTGCATACATTTTATATCTGGTATATTAAAATTGTGGTATAACAAGGTAGAATACTACTCCATATACACCTCATTAGAATATATTTGCAGAAAGGAAGAACCTGACACTGATGGAAAAAGCAAGGTGAATGCTTAGTGGTGTCGGGTTAGGATAAGAATTTTGGAAAGAGGCAATGGGTGGTGCATATTACCTGGTCAATCAATCACCCTCATCAGTGTTGGATGAAAAGACTCCACACTAGGTTTGGACTGGTAATAAACCCTCTCTGACACATCTTAGGGTATTTGGTTGTGATTCCTATGTTCACATTCCAAAGGAAAATAGGAGTAAGCTAGATAAAAGGTTGAAAAGTGTATATTTATTGGGTAAAATGATGATCTAAAAGGTTACAAGATTTGGAAATCAGAAACTAAAAAGGTAATTTATAGCCAAGACGTGGTATTTAGAGAAATCAAATATGTTTTCAAACATGAAGTCCTACCAAGGAAGGAAGAATCAGAGAAAAAATAGTTTGAGTTGAAGGATGTTGAATCAGACTCTACAAAAGAACAAGAATCATAAGAAGAAGATCCCCATACTCTAGTATTGAGGAGATCCATTCAAGAGAGAAGACATCCAGAAAGGTATACTCCACCAAATTTCCGTTAAAAAATTTATTTTTCTATTATTAGTGATGATCCTAGAACTGTTAGGAAGGAAGTGGATTTAGAGAATGGAAAACTCTCGAAAAAGGCCATGGTAGCAAAAATGAAAGCCTTGGACAAAGAACGAGGCTTGGGATCTAGTGGAGTTGCTAACTAGAAGAAATTCTATTGGAAGAAAATGGGATTTTAAGAAGAAGTTGAATGCAGAAGGAAAAGTGGAGAAATACAAAGCTCGATTAGTAGCAAAAGGTTATTCCCAGGTAGAGGGAATTGACTTTGGTGAATATTTTTCTCTTGTTTCCAAGTTAACTTCTATTAGATTTATTTTATCAATTGTTGCTACATTTGATTTTAAAGAAGAATAGATGGATGTGGAGAAAACATTCTTACATGGGGATATGAAATAAGAATCCACATGAAGCGGCCAGAAGGGTTTGTTGTGAAGGGAAATAATGAGTTGGTATGCAATCTAAAAAAGTCCCTATATGGGTTAAAGAAATCACCAAGCTGGATGTGGTATAACAAATTTGATACTTATATGTTGGGACTTGGCTTCCCAAGCAGAAAATTAGATCACTCTGTGTATTTCAAATTAATCAGTGATCATCTTATTTATTTGGTCTTGTATGTGGATGATATGTTGCTGATAGGAAATGACAAGGATATTATTCAATATGTGAAAAATCAGTTGTCCTATAAGTTTGACATGAAGGATCTTGGTGCTGCAAATTTCACTTTGGGCATGGAAATTGATGCAGGAGCATCTGGCAGTAAATTTCAATATTGACCCCAAGGCTCACAAACATTCACCAAGGGATTTGGTTCCCTAATTTATTTTATTATATTTGTAATAATTACAAAAAGTCTCTAGAAGACATTTTTGTTGAGTTTGTTTGCTAGGTTTTGATTTGTTGCTATGGTTTGGGAACAATTTCCAGATTGGGATTTTGTTTAGATATCTCAAGATTTTTGTTGGGTTGTGAGTTACCCAAGGGATCAATATATATTGAATGTTTTTATAAGAGTTATATAGAGAGAGTTTGTGTGATATTGAGAGAGTGTGGATTTTAAAGGTCCAAGAGACCAAAAGGAACCGAGCTATATTGTTGTTCCTATCTATTCCTTTGTCAGATCTAATGAATGTGGAAGTCTCAAATTTTTATGCCTCTATGAGTTATTCTATGTGTGAATAATTAATCTTTGATCACAACTTTTAGAGCATCAAAAGTCCAGATTGAATTTATGTTTGCAGGAGCACAAATCATGTGCAGAGTCATTAGTCTAAATTGAGACGAAACCCTATTTAAATTTATGTGGTTATGTTTTATTGGTGTGGATGGTCAAGATTGATCCAGAGAACAAGATTGACAACCCATATCCTTTAGGGAATCAACTCTTAGAAATTTCCATTAGGTTGGAATTTGATTAAGTCTGATATAGATGTCCTTAATAGATTAGACAGTGTGGTTCCACGACTTAATTCTGGTGTGGCCCACATAAATAAACCTTTGCAATAGTGTTAAGAAGATGGATGATGAATATTAGATCTTGGAATATATCAATGACCCTAATTATATAGGAATTTGGCCTTGAGAGAATATCCAACTGTTAGTTGATAAAGAAGATCAATGATCCTCGTCAAATTTCAGGCGCTCAACTAGAGAAAGGTTTAGTAACGAGGCATCAGGACTAGACTGAACTTACTGTTGAATTCGATCTAAGGGACAACAAGATCTTATTCACTGTAACCGAGTTCTATTCGAGAACTCTGTAAGTAGGATTTGGACAGGTTCTACCATCATTTTTGGTATCAGAGTGCATACAGTAAGTGTGCTTGTGAAGAAAGATAAGATGCCACCCAGAAGACAAGGTCGGGGAAGACCAGTTATAGCTGCAGGATTGCAACAAGAGTTGAGATAATTTCAATCAATGATGGAAGATATGGAGACTTCCATGAAGAGAGATACTAAAACAATAGATGTCAACTAAAGTGAAGCAACAACCACTAAGGAAGAGGAATAAGAAGAAACAACAAAATAGAAACTGATAAGGGTGGTCATAAAGGTCGATGCCAGACCAAAGGTAGAGGTGCAAATGTATAAAGGTAACCTGAATGTTGAAGAATTGGTTGACTATATTAATGCCCTGGACAAATATTTTGACTATGAAGATGTAGATCAAGGGAAGAAGGTAAAGTATGTGGTGAAAAGGATAAAAGGTCACACAACCCTATGGTTGGATGAATTGCAAGATGACAGGAACCGAAAAGGTAAAGACAAAATTAATAACTGGGAAAGAATGATTTCTAAATTAAAAAACAAGTTCATGCCTAAGGAATATCAAATGAACTTATTCAGACAATTGCAAAATCTTAGATAGAAGGCTATGACTATGAAAAAATATACATAAGAGTTTTACAGGTTGACAATTATAGCTAGTCATATTAAAGAAGACGTTGAAAACGTTGTCAGATACATTAATGGCTTGAGGTATGATATACAAGATGAAATTAGCATTTGGTTCTTAAAGATAGTTGAAGATGCCTATCAATCAGGTTTGAAGTCAAAGGAGAAGTTGGCCGGAAAAAAAATCTAGAAAGTCAGAGGAAGAAGTTCAATAAGAGGCAAGGGACAATTAAGTGGGAGAGGTAGATTTCAGACTCCAAGAGATGAAGGAGAAAAATAAAGATCAAGTAATCAACCATCAAGAGGAGGAGAATCAAGAGGTATAATATTTTTCTCAAGAGGTAGAGGTAGAAGAGAAAGATAAATCATATGTTACATATGTGAAAAGACATGCCATATGTCACGGAACTGTCCAGAAAATAAATCAGTAGGTCAAAGAAATGAAAATATAGTATAAGCCAAATAAGATAATGTGAATACAAACATAAAAGGAGAATCTCCTGAGGTAGAGGAATTATTGTTGATGAAGAGAGTTCTGATCAAGTCAAAAAAGGAAGCTAAGGCACCAAACCAGAGGAAGATTTTATTCAGGACTATATGAAAGTCAAGAGGAAAGTGTTGTAAGGTTTCCATAGATAGTGGCAGAACAAACAGTTTGGTTTCCACTAAGATGGTAGAGAAGTTGGGATTGAGGAGGAAAACACATCCCTTTCCCTACAAATTTTCCTGGTTGAAGAAATCACATCAAATTTTGGTGAATGCACAATGTAATGTGGAAATTCATAATGGTAGCTACAAGGATGAGGCATTATTTGACATAATTCCCATGGATGTTTTCCATTTTTTGGGGGAAGGCCATGGTAGTATGATAGAAAATCCATTCATGATGGTAGGAAGAATACCTATTCATTTGAAAAGGATGGGAAGAAGCATGTATTGTTGCCTTTGTAGGATGAAGTAGCCAAAGAGGAAGCCAGTCCAAGTGTACTACTGATAAGTGGGAAGGAACCGCTACAAGAAGTTAAGAAGGAAAAAAAGGTGCATATTTTCTTAGTTGTTAAGCCAAAGGTAATAATCACTAATACAAATCTGGATAATTTACCTATAGAAGTTAAAGTTATGCTTGACACGTTTTCTGATATTATAGTGGATGACTTGCCAAATGATTTACCTCTTGTGGGGAGTATTAGTGATCATATTGACCTGATACTTGAAGAAAGTTTTCCAAATAAATCAGCTTACAGAATGACCCCACAAGAGAATGAAGAAATTAAGAAATAGGTGCAAAATATTCCTGATAAAGTATTGGTGAAGGAAAGTCTAAGCCCATTTGTTGTACAAACAATATTTATCCCAAATAAATATGGAGGATGGCACATGTGTACTGATTCAAGAGAAATCAACAACATTACCATAAGGTACATATTTCCATTGCCTAGAATTGATGACTTGTTAGACTATTTAAGTGGTGCTAAGTATTTCTAAAATATTGACATGAAGAGTGGATATCATCAAATTAGGATAAGAGAAGGGGATGAAGGGAAAACTTCTTTCAAAACTAATAATGGACTATATGAATGGAAAACTGCTTTCAAAACTAATAATGGACTGTATGAATGGAAAATTGATTTAAAAACTAATAATGGACTGTATGAAATTCTCCAAGTACATTTATGATGTTGATGAATGGGGTTTTGAAATAATTTATTGGAAAGTTTGTGATAATATATTTAGATGATATCTTGATATATAGACAGAAAAGAGAGGAATATCTAAGACATATGAGAATGGTTTTGAATACTCTGAAAAAAGAAAAGTTGTTGATAAATATGAAGAAACACAGTTTTATAAATAATGAGCTAATATATTTGTGATTTGTAGTATCCGATGAAGGATTTAAGATGGACCTAAAGAAGGTTCAAGCAATAGTAAGTTGGCCTACTCCCAAAAAAGTGTATGAAGTAAGGAGTTTCCATGGTTTAGCAAGATTTTATAGGAAATTGATTAGAAATTCCAGTCAGTTATATGATCCCATTATTGAGACTATCAAAGAGAACAAACAACCATTCAAATGGACAATAACACCTGATCGAAATATTCAATTTTTGAAGAAAAAGATCATTGGACAACCTGTGCTAGATTTTCTAGACTTCGATAAGTTTTTCCAGGTCAAGACTGATGCGAGTGGGACTGCAATAGGAGCTATATTGAGCTAGAAACAAAGACCAATTGCATATTTTAGTGAGAAGTTGAATGAGGCTAAAATAAATATTCATATTATGATAAGGAGTTTTATTCAATTGTGCATGAACTGAAGAAATGGAGACATTACCTCATGCCCAAAGAGTTTGTTTTGTACATTGACAATCATGCATTACAATTTATAAGTAGTCAACCAAAACTGAATCAAAGACATGCTAATTGGGTTGAATTTTTGCATAATTTTACCTTTGTGATTAAACACACAAGTGGCAAGGCAAGTAAAGTTACTGATATGTCGAGTAGGATTAATTTAATTTTTCAAGAATTTCAAGTCAACACTTTAGGCTTTGATGGTTTAAAATAAATCTATTGAGATGATGCATATTTCAAAATGGTTATGCATCTTGTGAAAATTCAGTTTCCAACAATAGGATTCAGGGGTTGGAATAAATGCTACAGGAAGGATTGTTGTTCAAGAACAATAAGTTGTGCATACCCAAGTGTTCAATGAGGGAGAACTTGACCAAACAGAAGCACAATGGAGGACTGTCAGGACATTTTAGCCATGATAAAAAATTTTCTTAAGTAAATTATTTTTATTTTTGGCCTGGTATGCATAATCTAGTGAAGAAGTTTCTGTAAAGGTACAAAATTTGTCAGCATACTAAAGGGAAAAGTCATAATACAGGGTTGTATCAACCACTACCCATTCCAAGTAGGCCATGGGATGCAGTGAGTATGGAATTTGTGTTTGGATTTCGAAGGAAACAAAGAGGAAATGATTCTATCTATGTTGTGGTAGATAGATTTTAATAAATGGCTCATTTTATTGCTTGTACACAAACTAGTGATGCTACAAATATTGCCAATATGTTCTTTAAAGAAGTGGTAAGATTGCATGGTTTACCCAAAAGTATAGTTTCAAATAGAGACACTAGATTTGTGGGAAAATTTTGGAGAACCTTATGGAAGAAGCTTGGTACTAATCTCAGTTTTATCTCATCTTATTGTTACACACCAAAATGTCACACTTGAGTTTCGCACCGTAAGCATTGCAAAATGACGTATGCACCTTGTTAAGTATCACATGCACTGTCGCAAGTATCATATTCACCTTACCTAGTGTTGCATTCATTTTTATAAGTGTCATAACCCCTTGACACCATGAAAGACATTTTCCATGACCCCTAATTCATATTGGAGAAAGAAACCCATCATTTCAAGGCCAAAAACACACCTTTTCCTTGGAAAATTGACCATTTTTGGGGAATTTATGAAGGGTGGTTCCCTCTTGGCTGTGCTGGGGGTGTTATCCACATTTTTGGTTATCGAGATGATGACATGATAATGACATGGTGATGGAAGATCTAACTCTTCATTGAGATCATTTTCATGAAGAAAGTTACACTTATCAGCTTCTCAAAATCACACTTTTGAAAATAGTACGCAGGCTGCATATATACTATCCTGCGGAAATACT
>JASDQU010739461.1:0-15690 GCA_032191745.1 Picea mariana | reverse complement strand
AAGGTAACTAGTGCATCTAGGATATCCATGATTGATGGTTTTTCTGGCTATAATCAGATATCAGTCATGCCTGATGACAGAGAAAAAGCAACCTTCACCACTCCTTGGGGGACATTCATGTATGCCAAAATGCCTTTTGGATTGATGAATGCAGGAGCAACATTTCAGTGAGCCATGGATATAGCCTTCATTGGGGAGAAATATCAGTTTGTGGTGATCTATTTGAATGACATCACAGTCTTCTCCAAGTCTGACAAAGAGCACTGCTATCACCTGAGGAAATTTTTCTTGAAGTGTCGGAGGTTTGGCCTATCCTTAAATCTCAAGAAATCTTTGTTTTCTATGAAGGAGGGGAAGCTGTTAGGCCATATAGTATCAACAGAAGGAGTGAGGATTGATCCCAGCAGGGTAGAGGCAATTTAGACCCTGTCACTTCCCAGGTCTAGAAAGGAAGTTCAGGCTTTTTTAGGGAAGATTAACTTTCTAAGGAGGTTTGTCTCAAATTTTGCTGAGGTGGTGAAACACATCACAGCCATGCTCAAGAAAATAAATGAAGTAAAATGGACGGTTGAACCCAGGGAATATTTTATCCAAATAAAGAAGGCATTGACTGAGGCACCTGTGTTGATCAGTCCCAATTATTTCAAAGATTTTCTGATTTTTTGTTTTTCTTCTATTGATACAGTAGCAGTGGTCTTATTGCAGAAAAATGAGGAAGGGCGAGAGCAACCCATTTCATTTTTTAGCAAGGCATTGAGAGATGAAGAAATCTGGTACGAGATCACGGAGAAGCAGGCCTATGCCTTGGTGAAAGATCTCCAAGATTTCAGAGTCTATGTCTTGCACTCAAAAGTGACTGTGTACGTTCCTTCAGCCTCTGTGAAGGACATCCTTATACAACCTGACATAGATGGGAGAAGAGGTAAATGGATTGCCAAGATCCTGGAGTTTGACCTGGAGATTAATCCCACCAAGTTGATAAAGGGGCAGGGTTTAGCCAAACTGTTGGTTGAATCCAATTGCAAGGCCTTGGGGGTTAGCTTCATCAATTCTTGCTCAGAAAATCAACAATCTAAGTCGTCCAACAAGAGCTCTCAGGGTGGCTTACCACTGGCAGAATGAACCTGGTATGGAGACATTTTGTACTTTATGCAAGAATTGAAGCCTCTTGATGGAATGGGAAAAGGAAAGGCAAGATATTTAAAGCTCAAGGTGGCTAGATATTGCCTTATTGATCATGTCTTGTACTGGAGAGACCCTCTAGGGGTGTTGTTGAGGTGTATGAACCCACAAGAAGCCCAGAAAGTTATGTTTAATTTCCATAGTAGCCTTTGTGGGGGACATCATTTCTAGAAGACCAGAACCCACAAAATCCTCAGGGCTGGGTATTATTGGCCCACTATATTTGCTTATGTCTGTAGAGAAATCAGAGCTTGCATCAAATGCTAAAAGTTCTCAGGATAGCAACAACTCAAATCTCTTCCACTAAAGCCTATAGTATCTTCGACACCCTTTCAACAGTGGGGGTTGGACTTCATTGGAGAAATTCATCCTCCCTCAAGTGGCCAACATAGATGGATCCTGACTACAACAGACTGTTTCACCAAGTGGATAGAAGTTGCCCCTACCAGGAGTGCTTCACACAAGGTAATTATCAGCTTCCTGGAGGATATCATAACCAGATTTGGCTGTCCCAGTAGAATTGTCACCGATAATGCTTCTTCTTTCAAGTCTGAGCCCCTGGTTAAGTTCTATGAGCAGTTTTATATTTCACTCATTCACTCCACCCCCTATTATCCTCAAGGAAATGGACTGGCATAATCTTCCAATAAAATCCTAATCNTTAAAAGATTATTGGAAGACAATAAGAGGGCCTGGGATTCAAATCTCAAATTCGCTCTATGGGATGATCGAGTGGCAATGAAGAAGTCCTTGGGCACCTCACCTTTTGAACTTGTTTATGGGACGAAGGTTGTTTTCCCCACTCACCTTGCTTTACCTGTAGCGAAATTCTTTCAAGGTCATGAAGAAGAACCCGACCATATGGTCAGAAGAATTCATCAGATGGTAGAAGTGCAACAGATCAGGGAGAAGGTATTGGATAGAGCTTACAATCATCAACAGAAGATCATGAAGGCTTTTGATAGGAAGGTCAGGAAGAAAGAATTCAAGCTGGGTGATCTAGTGCTCAAGTGGGATACACCCAGGTAGGATAGAGGCAAACATAGAAAGTTTGATGCCCTCTGGGTTGGGCCCTTCAAAATCTCTGAAGTATTCTCGAACAACACTTACAGGCTGCAAGATTTGGAGGGAGAAGAAGTTTTTAAGGGCCCAGTAAATGGGCATTTCTTGAAAAAATGTTTTTTCTGAGCCTTAGACGGCTCCTTTGTTTTGTAAATATTGTTTTCTGTTTATTTTTGGCTTAATAAATGACTCCATAATCCCAACAGCAAGGCATTGAAACTGCAAAAGAGTTCTTAGAGAATCACAGGGATGACTTTATCCCCCATGGAGCCTAATGTTAGCACCTAAACATGTAAGAGGGGTATTTTTTCCTAAAAGGCGACCCCCTTTGGCGAAAAAATGGCAAGAAGTGGAGTAAAAAACCACTTACCCTAAGTTGGGGCGCAAATGCACATTTGGATAAGCGGTGAGCAAATCTGGGCAGCCAGGATCCGCGCACCCAGATCTGCGGTCAGGATCGGATTCTGGAGCCCCCTCATCATTCTACCTTTAAAGCAGAGGGGGGGGGGTCGTAATTGGCTGCGCATCTCTCAATGGCCTGGATTGGGGTGCTCAGATCTGCGGTCAAGGTTGTATTCCAGACCCCCCTTGCCATTCTACCTTTAATAAGGGTGGGGGGGTCCAGAATTTCCAGTTTTCAACGTCTTTTCTTGAAATCCTACCCTTTACTGCCACATCATTCCCATCAAACAGTCTTTATAAAGGGACTAGTCCCTTTGGAATGTGATTGCTGGGCAACTGAACAATATGGTGATTAACAATTTTATTTAAAAATACCTCAGGGTGAGGGTCACCTTCGGGATCAAGGTCCTGATCAATGTGCAATGCAAAAAATTCATCAACGGACTGAAGAAATGTTTCGATTTCAATATCATCTTCGAATACCTTCCAATGCTTGACATTGTCTGGGATGGATGGCCTATACCTTGCCTCGATCCCATATTTGATCTTTGGCGACAGAGGGATCCTTAAAAAACTAGCTGAGACGGCTAAGGAATCGGTCGAAGTATTCTCCTCTCTTGGAATAAAAGAAATGTTGAAAGCCGAGAAGAAATTATCAATCAGGCCCCATACCTCATTTCTGTAACTTCTGAGCCGAGGATGCTTAGCCTGATAAGCATTCCTGACTTGTTGGATTATCAATTCAACATCTACAAACACTGATAACTCCCTTATTCCCATTTCTTTTGCAGCCCTCATACCTAGAACAAGAGCTTCATATTCTGCCACATTGTTGGTGGTTTCAAATTCCAGCTTGTATGACATAGATATGGTTTCCTGACACGATGACACAAAAACCGCTCCAGCGCCAGCGCCTACACTGGAAGAAGCTCCATCAAAGAACATCTTCCAAACAGAGGTGGTTTGAGGAGGTATCTCATGATTAAAAATGGGTTGTTTACTGATCTGTAAAGAGGCCTCAGGTGTCTCAGTGATCTGCAATAAACTACACCCCAAATCAGTGTCAAGTGCAAATATGGGATGTTTGGTGGGTTTATCTTCATCACTAACAATATAGGCTAGTTGGGCTTCTCTGTACAACCTCCTGTGTTTCCCTCCAAAGACTGGAATGGTGGCATATGTGAGATTCATCTGTAATGTTCCTCCAAGTCTTTTAATCCAAGATCTTGACAACAACATGCTAAACTTGGGGGGAACATCAGCTACCACAATGTCCATGACCACACTCTTCATTGGCAGTTGAAATAAAGAGACCACCAATTCTTTGATGAATCCAAANTACAAATCATGATAATCCTTTGTCACTTCTAGTCCCAATTCTTCCATGACTATTTTGGGCATAAGGTTGTGGGAAGCTCCTGAATTCGTGAGGCAATTATGCAACACTTTATCATGTATG
Source organism: Picea mariana (assembly GCA_032191745.1). Lineage (NCBI taxonomy): Eukaryota > Viridiplantae > Streptophyta > Pinopsida > Pinales > Pinaceae > Picea > Picea mariana. The sequence goes on along the minus strand of JASDQU010739461.1, from coordinate 11,585 downwards.
TCCAGGGATGTGTAGAAGGGAGGGGATGAATCATCTCTATATTCTACCATGGGACCTAGGATGACTACTGGCTTTTCATCTTGAAGGTCCACTGAGTCAGAGGAAGGCTGGGGGGACTCAGATTGTAGCTGTTTGAAGAGGGACCTTTTTAAATCTTAATTTTTAACTAGCTCTGAGAGGGGTATGAGAATTCTGATCTTTTGAATTTTATGCTCAAAACTAAAGGAGGAAATAGGCTTAGGAGCTTCCCTTACCTCAGAGATAGGTTCTTTGGCTGCTAGCGAAGTTTTTTGAGCTTTCTTTTATTTAGTAGTGGTTGCTGCAGACTTAGCATGCCTTTCTACTATGAGGGGCTGATCTTGGTTGTCAAACTTTCTTTCTTTCTTTTTTGACCTGAGAGGGTATCTGTTAGGGGTGTTGTCAACCTTTTCTCCTTTACCTAACTCATTGATTTGAATGTTCTAAAGGGATTCTTCATATGCAAACTGAGTCAAATGGGGAAAAGGGGAAGTTTCTTCAATACAGTGGATTTCAAGGTTGAGCTCATCTATCTCATCTCCTTCCTCATGAGAAACTAGGTTATTTTGGAGAGGGGTTTGAATCCTTTGATCTTCCCTATCTTTGCCCCTTTGTTCCCTTGGGAAATCCTGTGGCACATTGTTATTAGGCCTCTTGAAACCTCTATAATCAACATTCTGGGGATTTCTGCACATGGGCTTCCCTTCTAAATCCCACCTTTTCATCCTAGCCGAAAGATATTTTAGCATTCTAGTTACCTCGTCCGACTGAAGGGGAAGGGGAGAGGAATTGGATGGGGAGGATTCATGTCTTTTCCTAGATATGTCTCTATCAGCCTTATCCCTAAGTCGGTCAACAACCAGTATGTTAGATTCTACTTCCATGGTTGCATCCTGCATGTAAGCCAGAGTAGTGTCTCTTCTTTCCCTCAACAGAAGGTAGAAATCGGGATCAAAAGCACTAGTGTAAGTGATCTTAGCAAAGGCTTTTGAGGGCTTTGTCTCAGCGAGGATTTTATTATACATTTTATTGAATCTCTTGGAGAAGTCAGAGACATACTCTCCTTGTTTTCTCTTCAAGGACCCAAACTCTGTCATGTAATACATGAAGTCTTTTTTGTCTCCCCATTGTCTCATAAAGGAATTATCCAAAGCCCCAATCCCATCTATAGATCCAGGAGGCAGGGCTCTAAACAATTTCCTAGCTTCACCTTCAAGGCTATGGAAAAAAATCCTCATCCATACATCTGCATGCATGATAACATGATCATCTGTGAAGTTGTAAAAGGCTTCAAGGTGTTCTTCTGCAGCTATGTCCCCTTCGCCTGTAAACTTGGGCAGCTGCTTAAGGTAGCCATCTGTTGGGAGGGCATTGAGAGGCTAACGTAACACAAGGGGAGCATACCTAGAAGCTATTATAGCCTCCATTATGGTCATGGGGGGATTTTCTCCTGCCATAGGAATATTAGGTGAAGGAGAAATTGGAGGAGAAGGAGCTCAAACAGGGAATACTGGGAATGAGATTCTAGGTGGAAAGGAAAACAACGAGGCATTTAGAGAGAAGGATAAAGTTCTTGAGTTAGTAGACGCTTCTCTCTGTGCAGTAGCAGCAGCAGTAACAAGAGGAGGGGTGGTGAAATCTTCTGCGGTCCAGGGTCTACGCCAAGGTACAACTTCAGGGGAGAGGGGAGTGACAAGGATTTCTCCTTCCAATATCAGACCAGGACGGGAAAACTCAACAGGAACACTCCCAAAATTCAGGAAATGGGAAACTTTAGAAATGGGTCTGCTAGGAAGCTGAGAAGAAGAAAATGGAGTTTATACAGAGGGAGCTGGCGAATCACCTGGTTCAGCGGTGGAAGTTTCTCCTTCAGAGGCCTTCCATTTTCTGATAATCACATTCGGATCATCTTTAGGCGTAGCTAGAGGCAGCTGTGGATGGGACCGTTTTTGTCTACCTCTGCAAGCCACAATTTACAACAGCAGGATTTCCTCAGTGGAGTCGTCACAATGGAGTCGCCAGGTGCACAGTAGCAATCTTCAAGGGATCTGATGCCTGATGCACCTTCAGAATCAGAGGCTCAATGTCATTCAATCCCAGGAAAAAAATCTTCAACTTCGTCCCCAGCAGCAATGCCATAAATGTTGGCGATGGAAGTCACTCCTGGATTGCAGCAGGAGCAGAGCCCGATGCCCATCAGTTTATGTCACGATTTGTAAAAAGGGGGTGATCGAATGGAGGTAAAATCAGGACGATATCACTCACTCAGAAAACTGGGCCGGGACAACAAGGACATGCGAGGTCTTGATCTAACTTAAGCCAGTAAGTTTTATAGTGGAGAGTAAGTGAAAGAAAGAAGGGGAAAAGTCTCGGATATGAGATCCTCTCAGACCAGAGAAGCTTCAAAGTAAATCTCAAATGTTGCAGAACTTATACAATCAAACATACATCATATAGTTACAACAACACTCGACTGGACCTTCCATGCCTAGGTTCTTAAGATTCAGGGGAATGAGGAAAGGAGAAAGTTGGCCATCATTAAACACGAAATCTCAAAATATCATTGTATATCCAGAGAACCAGAGGCTAAGTTCAGGTTTTATAGTCAGGAGCATCGCCCTACCATCGATAAATTACAAAAAATGGAAAGATTGCCTACATATACCCAAGGCCAATAACGACATCAAAACCAAGACTTATCATTAAAAACATTACCTTTGCATGTTTACTAGAAGACTGCACTTGCAGTCTCTGGACGATTGTGCACTTGCGTTAGACGCAAACAGGCTCCTGACAATTCTGCAAAAGAATTGACCTGTCTCAGGTCCCTTTTCTGGACTTTCCACTTATGGAGGAGACAATGTTTAACCACCACCACCTACCTCAATATCTGCTTCCTCGGGATTGAGAACAACCCAACAAACTCTACACTCTTGGGATGTGGAGGTCGGTGTGAAGGCTGGGGCACGTGATTGGAAGTGGTGGATGGGCAGTGATGCCGTGACACCTGATGAGAAATGCCATGAGGTATGGATAGGACACGGGAGAAAGTGGCATGGAACGTAGGGTAAAAGTGGATAAGGAGTAGAGATGACCATACAGATGGAGGCGACTGGGAATCCACAAGGTGGTAGGCCTGGAGGAGGAGGAAGGATGAATTAGAGGATGAGGGGGAGAACACCTGGTAGGAGGTGATAGGTGGAAGCGACGAAAGGGGAAAGGGATAGGCTAGGATGGCACTGAGTGGGAGACGTATGACGGAAGGTGGATGGTGAAGGAGATTGGAGATGTGACAATGTGGGGTCAGCTGAAAACTACCAATTCTGGACCCCCCCCACCCCCCCTTATTAAAGGTAGAATGGAAAGGGGGGTCCGAAATCCAACCTTGACCACAGATCTGAGCGCCCCAATCCAGGTCATTGAGAGATGCACAGCCAATTCCGAACCCCTCCTCCACTTTAAAGGTAGAATGACAAGGGGGCTCCAGAATCCGATCCTGACCACAGATCTGGGCGCGCAAATCCTGGCCGCCTAGATTTTCTCACTGCTTATCCAAATGTACATTTGCGCCCCAACTTAGGGTAAGTGGTTTTTACTCCACTTCTTGCCATTTTTTCACCAAAGGGGGCCTCCTTTTAGGAAAAAATACCCCTCTTACATGTTTACGTGCTAACACCTAGTGACTCCTAATTTTCTTTGACTTTGTTTTCTCGATAATTGACATTTATCGATCATTTTCATTTCATTCTTTGAGCTTGCAAACCTCTTCTAAATTGCAATATTGGTTCACCTTGTTTTTCACTAGTTTGGTCTTTGTCTTGTGATGTTTTCAATTATTTGATTGATTGGAAGAAGTCTACGGAGGTTTGATTGGTATTGAGTTTCTTTTCAATCTTCTTTATAGCATCTCTCTCTTTTGAATGATTGAGATTATTTTTCTTACCACAACCTAGCTTTAATTCCTTTTCTTGCTGCTCATTTTTGAGGATTTTTGAGTGATTATCTCTTTCTCTTTACATTGTTTGGTTTCTTGTTGGAGGAATTATGACATTGTTCTTTCTTGTCAACTTTTTGAGTTCTTGATTGAGTGAGTGATTCCACACTTAGTTTCTCTTAGTTCTCATCATTTTGAGTGCATTTATTGTTCGAGGTTTTTACTTCATATTCCTTTGTATTTGCATTGGATTCTTTCATTGAAAGTAAGGAAGTAGAAAGAACTTTCATTTGATTTAGGTTCATTGCATTTATAATCAAACAAACATAAATTGATCGCATTCAAATTTTTGGGTGGTACATGTTCGTAGTTTGCATTTGGTAAAATCCATTGCATTTATGCATTTGGGAATGGAAAAAGACTCTTCTCCTTTCCATAGATAGAGTTCATTAAACATTAATATTTAAATCTCATTTTGTTGCACTCTTTCAGAGTTGAAGTCACGAATATCATCAGTTTCACTTCCATACCCTTGAGTAAACAACAACCTAAAAATCAAAGCGCTAATTAAAATCTATCTAGAAAATTTTCTTTCTAGGGCTCTACAAACCTACAATAGCTTAAGTGTAGGGATTTGGAATAGGTGTTGAGAATATCTTTCCAAAACCATAAAAAAAAATAGAATCTTGTGATAAGGAGATAAAATCCAAGTTTCGTATAAGCATAGTTGGGACCCCCTCTCACACAGGGGTTAAACACGAGGTCACATGCAAGAGAGAATCATAGATTACCCCTCTGAAGCTTAAGCAAGCATAGTGGAAAGATCATACATTGGGGGTTCTTCTTGAAGTGTCACTGATTTCATTAGGTCTCAGTGCTTCGTGAATCTCAAATCCGTTTGAGGTCCTCTAGAGTTTACCGATCCTCTTGTCTTCAATCCTCTGGAATAATTTTAGACTTGATATCCTGCCCATACGTTCGATCCTGACTGTCGACTGTACCCTCCTAGAGGATGATTTTGAGTTGGTAACCTTAGTGGAATTTATCTTTAGGGTTCATACACAATGTGACAATGAAGGGTATTCTTTGATGTACCTGGGTCAAACGTTGGTCAAACTCACTCGAGCTCCTTGGAGGGTAACCCACGGGTAGACCGTGAGGGAAATTGGACCAAGGTGTAAGTCCATTAAGAAAGTCACCAATGTAACTGATCCACCTGCTCTATCTCAACCCATATTTCATATTGATCTTGCGATTTTCAATTTCATCACCAAATAGCGTGTTCACTGTGAAAAGGTTTGTTTGTTTGGTTTGCTTCCTAGATTTTTTAGCGCGTGTTGTTTGTTTTCCCTAGAAAATCCCTTAGGGTTGAGTCTGTGTCTATGGATTTATTTCTTGGAACTACCAACAAAGGAACCCCTTTTCCTAGGATACCATTTGTTTCTCCTTCTATGGGACACGTTCATCCTCCTTATATTGCTACTTTAACTCTTCCTAGACTCTGGTTGGGTTACCGGTTTGGTTGTTTTCCAATTCGGTGAATGTAAATGCTCCTAGTGCTTCGATAGTAATTAATCCACCCCAATACTATCAACCTCATGTCAATCCTATGGCTTCTTCACCCATAGGGTATTCTTCCTGTTCTTCCTCTTCGCCTAGTGAAAGCTCTACAACTAGTAACTAGGTAGATAAGAAGAAGAAGAAAAGGAATATTAAGAAGAAGAAAAATAAGCTAGGGGGAAAAATTCCAACCTTTGTAGGACATGTTGGAAGTGATAAACCAACTATTTTTCATCATGATAAGAGTGTTGATAATGTCAACAAGTCTACCAAGACACATCGCAATCCCAAATTCCCTTGCAAGCTTTGTAATGTTGACTACCTTCTTAAGGAGTTCCCTAGTATTTCGAAGGTTGTAGAAGTGTGGTTTGAGGATTCTCATCCCACGTCATTAGCCATTGCAAGTCATGCTTGTGAAAAACCATCAAATAGTGATAATCAAGTTGGAAGTAAGAAGGGTAAAGTCAAATTTCCTTGCTTTTTATGTAAGAAGATGCACCACAATTATCTCTTCTCTTGTATGGATGAGGATTCATATATATTGGAAAATATTGTTGATGTCCAACAACAAATTCTATCTCCAAAATCACCATTGGTTGATGAACTGGTCAATTCGGTTGATCAGGTGATCCATCTGGTTCCATCATTAGTTGAGTCGTCGATCAAGTGATCAATTAAATTTCACCTTCGATTGATCCCACTCTTCCCTTGGAGAGTGAAGTTAAAGTGGTCGATACATTGCCACCCTTGGTTGATCCCACTCCCCCTAGAAAGAGTGAGGATGTCACTTAGGTATTTCTTATTTCTACAGATTCCTATGGACAAGGGGCCACTTCACCCATTCCAATGGAACCTGCTTCGAGTAAGGAGACCATTATTTTCAATTGGGGTGCACTGCCAAAACCTCATCTCCCTTCCTATATACCTTTCCAAATCACTATTCAGGTTTTTGGTAGGGACGTTCCTTAGACTATTGTCAATGAAGGTGCAACAGTTAGTATTTTGTCCTCTATGTCTTGTAAAGATTTAGGTTCTCCTCAACTTGTGCCGATGACTTAAAATCTGTTGGATTTTAACAGAAGGGCTAGTCAACCTTTAGGGATCCTTCCTCAATTTCCTATTACTTTAGGAGGGAAAACTATCTGTAGTAATGTGATGGTAGTCCATGACCCCTTGGACTTTAATTTTCTCCTTGGGAGAGACTATGTTTATTCTATGAAGGCTCTTATGTCCACGATATTTCAAATGATGTTTTCCCCCCACAATGGAAACATAGTGACCATATACCAACTTTCATTCATTGGCCCTCATATGACGGTCAACCATTTGACTTCCATAAATGGTCCTTATATGCAAGAGACATCCTCCCCGCCACAGGTCAATTATGTGGAAACCTGTCCCATACGTTCAAATCTGAATGAGAAGGAATATATTCCTTATTCTAATTTAGATCCAATAGTTGACATGGTGATCTCTTCAATAGGGATATTAGATCCTAATATTCCTAACCCTATCACGACCCTCAACATGCATTCCTTCTAGAGTATGATTCTGCCATCTAGCGAAGATCTCTTGGAAGCCATGATTGAGGTTTGTCCCTTGACATGTATTCCTTCCAAAGCATTGTCCTCTTGGAAGCCATGATCAAGTGGAGGTATTTGAGCATAGTTTATTTTCTGATTTTAAGCTCGTTAAAAAATGAAATCATGTTCGAGAAGAGTTATTGTTTCTATGTCAAGCTTGTTATAAAATGAAATAGAGGGCATCAAGCATATTTTATAGTTTTAAACTTGTGTAAAAATGAAACTACCTTGCGAGCATAGTTTTCTTCTCTGTGTAAATATTGTTAAAAAATGAAACAAAGGTCTAGGAATCAAACCTAGAGGTCATGAGCAAAGTTATTTTCCTATGTCAAGCTCATTAAAAAATGAAACAAATGCCTCTCCCGTTGAGTCAAATTTTTCACCAGGTCTTGTAACTATTGAGTCGAGTCTTTCGGTAGGTCTCGTAACTGTTGAGTCGATTCTTTCGCTATGTTAGGAACCAAATATCAAAATAGCATAAAAGCCTCAGAATAAGTAATCCACACCTTGACAAAGAGATAAATTAAGATAATAATCCTCTTTGATGGGGAAACCTCCTTATACATCACTTGAATTCACAAATAAAAGATGATTCCAAATGAAAAGGTCTCCTTGGTATATATAGGAGACTAGGAGGTACAATTACAACTAATGGACCCAAGCTGACATAAATAAAATAACAATAAAAAATGTAATATTCCCCAATTAAGGGGTAATGTGCCATGATTTAGCGCTTAACATGAACCTCCGCTTCAGAAAAGTGTTTTCCTCAACGCTTAAGTAGTTTTGGATGCTTTTGTATAAAAGAATCATCTTCCCATGTGGAATCTTCAGTAGGTAGTTTCTTCCACTTAATGAGATACTCTAAAATTGATCTATTCCTCAACTTGAAAATTCTCGTGTCAGTGATATATTTAGGATCCAATATGATTTTTCCTTCCTCGTCAAGTTTTGGAAATATAGTTTGAACTGATATCTTGTCCCCTATAACCTTATTTAAGCATGAAACATGGAAAACTGGGTGTACACGTGAAGATGCAGGAAACTCCAATTTGTATGTCATAGTACCAATATTTTGCAACACCTTATAAGGGCCATAATAATTTGGTGATAATTTATTATCCTTCTTATCTTGCTTGAGGGACATATGTTTGTATGGTTATAGTATTAAAAATACCTAATCCCCTACTTCAAAACTTCTGTCACTACGATGCTGATGTGCTTGTTGTTTCATGCGATTCTATGCCATGGTAAAGTTGTCCTTTAAGAGTTGGATAACTTGTTGTTGATGCTCGATGTGATATTCCACTGCTTGAACCTTATATTTTTATTTTAGTGAAGAAGTGATGGACAGTGGGTGATATCCATAAAGCACCATAAATGGTTTCATTTTTGTTGCAGTATGAAAGGAAGTTTTATACCACCATTCTATCAAGGCTAACCACTTGAACCATTGTGTTTGTTTATCAAAGACAAAGCAACAAAGGTAGCCTTCCAAAAATTGGTTCACTATCTCAGTTTTCTTTTAGAGAAGAAGTGATGGACAGTGGGTGATATCCATAAAGCACCATAAATGGTTTCATTTTTGTTGCAGTATGAAAGGAAGTTTTATACCACCATTCTGTCAAGGCTAACCACTTGAACCACTGTGTTTGTTTATCAAAGACAAAGCAACAAAGGTAGCCTTCCAGAAATTGGTTCACTATCTCAGTTTTTCCATCATATTGAGGATGATAAGATGATCTATGAGCCAATTGAATACCCAGACAAGAAAATAATTCTGTCAAAAAATGTCCAAGGAATATGGGATCTCTGCCACTTACAATAATCTTTGGGCTTCCATGTATCTTTTGAACTATCTACATGAATGCAATAGAAACTGTACTGGATTTGAAAGGATGAGAGATTGCACAAAATTTTGTGTACTTGGTAGGTCTATCAACAATCACCATGATGACAGTATTTCCTTCAGAGTTCAGTAACCCTGTGATGAAATCCATGGAAACCTCCTCCCAACACTGACTTGGAATGCCTAATGGTTGCAAAAGACCTAGGGTATTAATTGTTTCCACCTTATTTTGTTGGAAAACCAAACATTCTACCACAAACCTTTGAACATCAGTTGTAAGGCCATCCAAAAAAAATTCCCTCTTGACCCTATGATAGGTTTTCGAAAATCGCGATTGCCCTCCTACCGGAGAGGTGTGAAATTCCAAAAGTACCTTTCATTTGAGTTTGAATTTCGTACAAAAATATAAGCAATATTTGTACCATAGTGAACCATTTTTCCATGTAAATGTGTCAGATGCACTGGAATCCTGTTGCAACCTTTGAATGAGAGTCCATACTTCTTTCTCAGTGTTCCATTCATCCCTTGCTTGTGTTATCCAATCAGGTTGTATGATAGAGATAACACATACGAATGCCTCAACATCTTCATCCTTTCTTGAGAGTGCATCTGCCACAACATTTTTCTTCCAATTTTTGTAAAGTATTTCAAAGTCATAACCCAACTGTTGGCATGTTTTACAGGCAGCGTATGCTTGTCATTGATGGAAAGTACAACAATGATGATGGCTTAAGTACAACAACGATGATCAGCAGTGCAGTGATAATCGGGGAAGAGCAGCAATCGTGATCATTGGATCAACAACTCAGAATTCCCAATGGTTGTCAGATCTCAATGTAGACAAGAGGAGCGCGCTAAAGAGGAGGATAGATCTTAGGCATTAGATCCAAGCATGGGATCTGACCATCGTTGGATCAAGGAGAACCTGCACGTTCTTTAAAGTGCAAGGAGTAGCGGGCTCACAAAATCCTGAAAGAAGGAGGACCGTCCATCTTCAGGTAGGCCACGTGGGGAAAGATCGTCATTTTGCTAACTGGAGAGTCAAAGGAACGGGGTTCTCTAACCTCTCGAAATCGCGACTTAATCTGAGCCGTCATATCAAGGTTTGATCTGGACCGTTGATCCCATTCCATTTCGGAGTTTCGCGGATCGAGAGTTGGAGATGTCAAAGAATATTAACCACAAGAATCCTGAAATCGCGATATGCGAAATCATGAATTAATCTGAGTCGTCAGATCAAGGTTTGATTTGGACCGTTGATCCCAGTCCATTTTAGAGTTTCATGGATCGAGAGTTGGAGATGACAAAGAATAATAACCACAAGAATCCTGAAATCATGATATGTGAAATTGTGACTTAATCGTAGCTGTCAGATCAAGGTTTGATCTGAACCATTGATCCCAATCCATTTCGGAGTTTCCCGGATCGAGAGTTGGAGATGTCAAAGAATAATAACCACAGAAATCCCGAAATCGCAATATGTGAAATCATGACTTAATCGCAGCCGTCAAATCAAGATGTGATCTGGACCATTGATCCGACCCCATTTCGGAGTTTCATGGATCGGGACTTTGAAGTGAAAAGAACACTAAACATCAAGAATGTCGAAATCGTGAAATGCAAAATTGTGAAATGATCTGAGCCGTCAGATCAAGTGTTGATCAAGACTGTTGATCCCATGCCATTTCAGGGTTTCGAGGATCGTGACTTGGAGAGTCGAGATGCCTCATCTCTAGATTCACGAAATGAAAAATCGTGAAAGCGCCTTATGCATAAGGCTGTGGTCACAACCCTTGGTCACATCAGCGAGAGATGGAGGAAAGAGCTAGAGCAACCAAGATCCTTTTCGGGGATCACGACTGGGAATGTTGAGACACATGGTCACACGAATGTCGATCTGTCGAAAGCTGAAATGCCGAAATGAATGCAAGATCCCTTGGAATCAATCCAACGGTGCAGGTGAATTTGAACAAGATCGAAGGGATACTGTAGCACGACACAGTGTAACTACCATAAACCACTGATGGTTTCTGCCAGAGGACTCGCAGACACTTCGGGATGATTGACAGAGGAGGTGAAGAGTCTCTGGGAATCTTCAAGAGGAATGAATATGTTCATGGAGGCTATTGACAGCTAGATGTGCATTGAGGCCTGTAACTGAAACAGAGAAGGTGAGCTCGACTGTCACAGAGAAGACGAAGAGTCTCAAACTTCCAGAGAGGTTGAGGAATCTCAATATAACATACAGTGATGCTGAACGAGTGGAAAACGACCAGAGAAGCTGAAGAGTCACGATGATGATCAGACAGATAACTCAAGTTGTGGAGGAATTTGGCGCGGAGTGAGCATGCAGAGGCATTGTGAATATTGCATGCACAAAGACAACAGAGCAGAGGAGAATTGAGGGGGTGCAAGGAGGTAGAGCGCAAGAGTAGAAATGAATAGTAGAGGAATGGTTCACTGAAGGGCTATGGCGCAGAGAGAATAAAAGATAGAAGAACAGAAAGTGCAAGGGGTGTGCAGAAGACACTGATGCAGATAGGGCAGTGTAGTGTAACATAACATCGATAGGGCTAGTAAGCCATTGAATAATTTTATATCCCTGTAATAAGTTTTAGTAACAAAGAATTTATAATTCAGG
>JASDQU010739460.1:125433-145317 GCA_032191745.1 Picea mariana | reverse complement strand
TGATAACTCTTTTTTTCTTCTTTCAATCTCTTAACCTCATCCAATAGTTTCTTATGATGGTTTCTTAATCTACATATCTCTTCATCTTTCTTTTCCAATTCTTCCCTTGACTCATCCCTTTCCCACTTTCCTTTGCTAGTCTTTCCTTGTTTTATTTTTTGAACTTCTTTAATGAGTGCTTCATTAGGGTCTTATATATTAGATAGCTCATCACTCTTCTTGATCTCTTCTTTTTCCACTTTTAACTCCTCTTGAATTTTATACATCACCTCCATTTTTGTATCCCTAATCTATTTATTTGAGAAGAATTATTCAAATTCTTCCCATTTGCAATTCTATCTAGTATCCTTATCGATACTCAACCACCACTTTTGATCTTCACCAAAAAAATAATATCTTGTTGTTGAAGGAGTCATGTCATATTCCTTTTCAATCCTCAACCATTCCATATGATTTATTTAATCTTTATCTTCATTTCCTGTAAATTGAGGTAATGCCATTGATTCTTAATCAAGGTCTAACCCCAACCCTCAAGTTACAAACTCAATATATTAAGAATAATGATCTCAAATAGCTATAATAAATTTTCCAATATCATATTCTATGTTTTCTCTTTTCAATGGATTTTCAATCACCTCAATTGTACTTCCCAATCAAAAGTTATGATAGTTTTAAGTAAACATACATTTTAAACCTTGATTTGGAGTTTGTCCTTCTGACCGAGATTCCTTCTAATGTATCTTTGAAATTTCGGCCCTTATGAGTCTGGAATTTTGACATGTAGTAATTTGATGTCTTCTCTACAATGCCACAAGTTTGACCATAATTTGATGTGCCATATAAAATTTATGGTAGCTTTCCCAAAACTTGTTGATTTTTGGTCTTTTCCAGATAGCTAACTTGTACAAAATGCCACATGTCCAATATTTTAGATATGATTATGAAATTTGTAATAGAAATAATATGGACTGTCCTCTTTCTAATGCCACTAGTTTCACTAAGTTTGGAGCTTTACTGAAGAATATGTGACCTTTTTCCCTAAAAAACTTGTTTGAGACTAGATATAGAACTAGTCAAATTCCCCTACATTCTACACTCTATATCACATAAATTAGAGTGATAAAAAATCTATTTTTTTTGTTAAATTTCTAAACCCAACACCTGACAATTACTTCCTAGTAAACCCTTATTGTAATAAACTTCATTAAGAAAAATTACTAAATAAAATCACAACTAAGTTTTAACAATCTAAGTAAATAAATTAGTGGAATCACAATAAGAAAACCATACACTTGCACACGTAATTTTCTAGGTAAATACCCATGGAAAAATCCCTAAGGGAAAACTAATACCTTGTTGATTTTGATAAAATAAAATTAGGGCTCTCGTCCTGGGATAATGTCCCACTTTAGGAATAATACAAATAAGGAAAATAGCCTAGTCTATAACACTTGAATTTAACTCCTTTTTCACCCATTTGCTCCTTTCCTCAGACCCTTCTCCTTTCCTTGAACCATGCCCCTACAAACTTGGATGAAATTCCCTCTCCACCCAATCAATGAGATCTCCTATCTCACTCTGTGCATGTCTCCTCCTCTCACTTAGGATGCCTTTTATAATATTTATTTTACCCTAAATCCAAAACCCTATATCTCTAAAGTGATCAATGGCTGAGATTAGATCTCACCATCACTTTAGATCTAATGGCTAGGATTTAATTTAACTCACTAATGCCAAATACTTAGGCATTCGACTTAAATTAAAATCCATTAATTAAAACAATACATTCAATTTAATAATCACTTTATTAAAGTGAATCTCCTAAGTCTTGAGAGGCATTAAGGATGAATTTCACATGTTAGACAAAAAATCGATGTGGAAGTACCTATCCGATGCTACAAACAACAACACTCCCTCTTAGCGAGGAAGGTAATTCTCGAAGATCCATCTAGAACTGGTTATTCCTCCAACCCTAGCACAATGTCACACACATCATCCTGCACACTGGAATCCCTCTAGCCCTATAGGTCAGATTCTCCCTAAACATTGGAATTCACTGAATCGATGATGCTACGTACTAATTCCATGAAGATTGGAATTTTTTTCGAAGGCATGCTCTCGCTCAATGTGCTCTTAGGAGCCTCCTCCTTCTCTTGAGCATCCATCAATGCCATCTTGTACTAACTTTGTCTCCTGAAAAAAATGGAAGGGGCTAACTCCCTCTTCCTATCTGAAGGTTGACTCCCCACATTGGAAGTCTATGAACTCTGCTCACCCTTCATAGCCTCCTTCTCCTCGTCCTCTACCACTAACATCTATACATGATCCAAGATCCCCTTGGACCAACCTACAAGATTACCTTACAACTGGTATACCCTTCCCTCTCTAACACCAATGCTGATTTTTATGTCAGGGCTAGCTCCCTCTGAATGCATGAAAACTTGTTCATTTTGGAACAAGACTGCATAACCCCTATCCTCCAGAGTTGAGATTGAGAGAAAATTCCTTCTCATATTTGGGACATAAAACACATCTGCCACCTTCAGAAAACCTTTTGATGCTAGTTGGAACCTAACTATCCCAACTCCCTCTAAACCACACTTGGAATGGGTGTCAAGCTCCACATGCAAATATGAGTCTGTCTATGAACAACTAGTGAAGAAATCATGTGTCCTCATCATGTGACGAGAAGCCCCAATATCCATGAACTAGGTGCTACCATAATATGTTCTAGAAAGACAAGAGACTAATGATAACTCCTTCTCAAACTTCTCAATGAACTCCTTGAATTGACCTTCTGCAGATGCTACTACCTACTGAGACTTACTCTTCCCCTTCTTCCATTCTAGACACTCTGAAACATAGTGGCCCCTCTTGTGGCACACACAACATTTCACTTTTATTAGACCCTTCTTCTTTCTAGTCCTTGGAGTTGAATCTCCACTTGTATTCTCCCTGCTTCTCCTTTCCTTACTAACAAGGGATATATTCTCATCATCACCAACTTGTTGGCCTACTGGAGATTCCTCTCGAATCTCCTCCTGGATGAAATCATTCCATAGCTTGTCAAAATTGGGAAGTTTCTCCCATGCAATAATTCCCTTGATGAATGGGCTCCATGAATTAGAAAAACCATTCAGGGATGTCCTCAACAACTCCTCATCTGACACGACTTCCTCAACAACTTCCAACTGATCACGTACATGAGTGATCTTTGTAAGATAAATGATCATTATATCTAATTTGGTCATCTTGGTGTCTTTGATATTTTCCCTCAACACCTTCTTCCTGTTTCTATTGCTTATCTGAAAAAGGTTCGTCAGAGTTATAAAAATCTCCCTAGATGACTTCTTCTCATATATGTGGGGGATTAAATAATCCTTCACTACATCTAAGATGATCCTCTTGGATTTAACATCCTTCAACTCATGAGTGGCCGAGTTCTTTATATCCATCGGTGTGGTCACCTTTGTGTTACCAAACTCCCACAATCCATTCTCCATGATAACCAGTGTGACCCTCACCTTCCAAGAATAACCATAAAGTTTGACGCACTGTCCATCCTATCCTCAAACCTCAAACTTATTGCATGCATCTCCAAATTATTAATTTAGCATTAACACACATTGCTGAAAAATGTGCCTAGTCCTTTAGGCATAAAAACTGAAAAATTTTGTGCACAATCCCTCAAGCACAAAAAATTATATTTGGCTTCTTGTGACCTGCTTCCCTATACTTGAAGTCTGTTTCTCACTTCCTTGACCTATTTCCTTCTTCCCAAACTTCCTACAGTCTACCCGACTGCTGCCGGGGTTCTGCTTGGGGATACCCGAGCTTTCTTCTCTCTAACCTACTATTCTATGGGTTACCTGACAACTTTTTTGGACCTACCCAAGTCTTCCTGGGCATCACCGATATCTCTACTGTTCTAGACCTTGTTGGCAACTTGCTGTGTTGCGAAAAATGCTCCCGTGATGACCTTTCTTTTGCTGCAGATGTCGCTACTCCTACACTTGTCACCTTCTACTGCTGACACTAGATCCTCTACTTTCCTGGCTGCACCCTTACTTGTGGCTCCTCTGCCGACCAAATTTTCCACTTGCTTTGTCTGCACTAGCCCATGCGACTCCTCTGCAACATGTCTATACGAAACCCAACTTAGCCTACAACCTTCACTCTGCCTTTCTCCCACCACATGTGTTGCAACCTCACCCTCATCCCATGTTCTCTGGCGTGGCTCTTCCCTGTGCTCTACTGGTGGCATGACGTCTGCAGAATATACCTTAGATCAACTGGATGGTGGCTGCTGCGGCGACTAAGCCATCAGATCCCTCTGTTGTTTGATCTATCATTAGCTTTACTGCCATGTGGCCTTCAACCCAACTACCACACTTTGGCCTCTAGCTCGATCTTAGTGCACGACCAACTTCTGAACCCTGTCCAACAACCTACGTGGTTGTACATTGTATGATGGATGTACGACTACCTCTTTTTTTTTTAATTTTAATTTACCTTGCAGAGATGCAATATTTTTTTTTCATGCTACAAATCATGATATCTGTGCAACTATTTCCTCCTTCATAGATCATACTTTGATACCATGTTAAATTTCTAAATCTAGCACCCAGTAATTACTTCTTAGTAAACCCTTGTTGTAATAAAATTCATTAAGCAAATTTACTGAATAAAAGAACGATTGATTTTTACCGATCTAAGTAAATAAATCAATGGAATCACAATACACAAACCATACACTTGCACACGTAATTTTCTGGGTAAATACCCCTGAAAAAACTAGTACCATGTTGATTGTATTAAAATAAAATATGGGCTCCCATCCTGGGATAATGGCCCACATGAGGAATAATACAAACATGCAGAATAACATATATCTGGCTGCTACTCCTTCACTTCCCCTTTGCCCCTTTCCTTGGACCCTGCCCCTGCACATTTGGATGAAAGTCCCGATCTGCCCAATCAATGATATCTCCTATTTCACTTTGCCTGTGTCTCCTCCTGTCAAACATGTTGCCTTTTATAATCTCAAGTTTACCCTAAATCCAAAACCCTAGATCTCCAAAGTGATCAATGGTTGATATTAGAACTCACCATAACTTTAGATATAATGGCTAGGATTTAATTTAACTCACTATTTCTGAATACTTAGGCATTTGACTTAAATTAAACTCCATTAATTACAAGAGTACATTCACTTTAATAATCACTTTATTAAAGTGAATCTCCTAAGTCCCGAGAGGCACTAAGGATGACTTCCACATGTTAGACACAAAACCGATGTGGAAGTACCTATCCAATGCTACAAACATCAACATTTTTATTACAAGTACTTCGATATATATTCTCATGATCCTGGAAATTTCATAGTCTTAAATATCACCAAAACAAAGTTATAGGGAAGCTCCCACAATAACTTGTTTGAGATTGATTTCAGAGCTAGTAAAAATCCGTAATTTGCACAATATTTATATCTGAAAGTAAAATAACCCATAACCTGAAATTTTTACCAAGAGTAACTCGCTATGAATTCTGCGTAGCTCAAAAATTTTACACACTGAAACTTCACCAAAAAGAAGCTATAGAGAATTTCCCAAAATGACGCGTTTGACACTGATTCCAGGGCTAGTAAAACTCCCTAACTTCCATAGGATGTATCTCAGAAAGTAAAATGGCCCATAATTTGAAATTTTGACCAAGATAACTTTGCTATGTTGTCTCAGTATATTGAAAATTTCACAGTTTGAAAATTTTCAGAAAAAATTATAGCGAAAATGCCGAGATGACTCACTCGAGAAAAAAAAATGATAGGTTCAATGCGATGATGCCAAATGTTATGTTCCAAATGCTTAAGATATCACAATAAACTAGAAGTACACACCATGGACAACAATGTGAGCGTGGAGCACAACTCCAATATAGATAAGAGAGATGAGTTACACAATAACTCCTTATAGAATATGAGAATCTCCACCAAATAACCAAATACATTCATACATCACAATTCACCTCTTCTACATAATGAATACATGATCTCTATATATAATACCTATTCACACACTACACATGAGACCCCTTTACTATTAGGCCGACCCTATTACATATATATTTACACATTATATGTACATTTAGCCTCATATATACCCCTTCCTTAGGGTCATATCATATACATATAACCCCATATATCCCCCCATTGAGTCATAACATTATGTGTGGTCTATGACCCAAGAAATGAGCATTCATTCAAATGTAAAATATTCATGAAACCTCAAAAGCTTAAGAATAATGAGAAAGGCATAAAAAAATACCCTACTCCCTCAATAAGGATATAAAGGAGGATGGGTACATGATCAAGAGATTTAGCACCTTTAACCTAGATATAAGCCCTAATACCTAATATCATTGTTTTCTATTGATGTTATTGATTTAGTGTAGTGGAATTCCAAATAGAACCAAGTTAATGTCTTCTTTTGAAGTGGAAGCAATAGACATGAAATCCAATCATGGAACCATAATTAACTCAATAACTCTATAACTCAAACATGCTATAACCTAAGATACACAACACATCCCTCAAGGGCCTTGTGCCCATATTATACATCTTAAGCATGTGACATGCTAGGACACATGTCCAACATGTGTTTGACATGTGTCACACACATGCCTTAGATGTGTTATGACATGTCAGACACCAAGGCACAAAAATGGACCTATGGGAGGCTTAAAAAATGGTCCTCACTTCATATTTGTCACTTTTAGCTACGAAGAAAAGGATCTCACTGTATAAAATTATGCAAGTGAAGTTTTAAATCTATATTTGAAGGGATTCTATTGATTTGAATGTGGATTAGCAAACTAGATTAATCATTTCTCCAACATCAATGTTTTTCTTGATTCATTCCACAAAAATAATGGCTTAATCACCGAGGGAAGTTGGTAAAGGTCAAAGGAAAGGGAATAATGTCATTGTTGGTGTCCCCCACTGCTCAAGTTCATCCATATCTTTCTCCATCCATGGTAAATGGAGCTATAGGTGTAGCTACCAGTGCTACAAATAACCATGCTTTAGCAAGATAACAAGATCAAGAAAAAAAAAATGTTGTGGAAGTATGTAACACGAAAAAAAGGTCTTAGTGAAAATCTTGTTGGGGTGGGAAATGTTATTTAGACATGTAATTATTGCAATGGTGAATTCAAGAGTACCTTCTACTGAGTTAAGGGCCATTTGTTGGGCCTTGATTATGGACTTGGAGTATGTAAAGTGATGAATTCTACCCAAAAAAAAAATGGAAATAGAGGATGATATTGGCATGGGGAAGGTGGGAACAACAAGTAGAGCACACACAAATGATGTTTCTCTTCCATTATTGAAGAATCCATTCAATATATTTGGAAGTGGGACTACAATTCAACTGTTAAGAAAGAGGCCAGGTCCAAGTGGTGGTCCAATGGACAAGATCTTTCAATAAGAGAAGTGAGAATATGTTGATCTTAGCATTGGGATCTTTTTTCTATCTCAAAATCATTTAATTTAATGTTACACAACCTCCTTTGTTTTTTGAGATATCTTGAACTCTAGTTGAATGGGCTCCAATTGGGTATGTGCCTCCTAGTTTTGAGAAGTTTAGAACCGCATTGTTGGTCAAGGAAAATAAGGAGGTGGATAAAATCCTAGAATTTATTAAATCATAATGGCCCTCATTTGGTGTCAGTATTGTTTCTGATGGATGAATTGATGCAACAAACCATCTACTCATTAATTTCATGGTGTCTTCCTATATTGGACCAGTCTGCTTGAAATTCGTGGATGCTCTTGGAAAATACAAGTCACTAAAGATGTAGATGTTGATTCTTGTGTGCAAATTATCATAGATAATGCATATGTTTTCAAGGCTGCTATTATGATTATGGAAACTAAACATCCACAAATATTTTGGACACCTTGAAATGTTCATTCTTTGAATTTAGTGCTTAAATATATTGCTTCATATGTGACATGGATGGGAACTCTTATTGATGATTCACACCATATCCACAATTTTGTACAAAACCATATCAATGCCCTCACGATCTATAAAGAATACACACATCTATTATTGTTTAAGATGGTAGATACTCGATTTTCTTCTTGATTCATCATTCTTAAAAGGTTTTGGAAGGTTAAGGACACTCTTGGGTACACATTTATTTTAGAGTTTTGGTATTTTTAGAGGAAGATGGATCAAATTTGCTTAGAAAGGTCAAGGATATGGTGTTAGATTATGGTTGGTGGGAGAGGGAATATATTACTATTAAAATAATGGATGCTATCATTTATTTGTTGTGGTTTTCAGACACATACTATCCCATCTCAAGAGATGTTTATGAGGGTTGGATTGCATGATTAAATCTTTAAAAATTATTATTATATAGAATGAGTTCTCTAAGTATGTGACATCAACATAGATCTTGTTCACCACCATTCAGGATATTATTATCACTAGATGGGAGAATAATTACACACATTTTCATTCCTTGGATCACTTGTTGAATCCCAAGTACTACAATAATTACTAGATCAACGGTGGGCCTTCACGTAGATTCCCTCACACAGATAAAAATATTTCCTAGGGAGGAAGGAAGCATTTAGAAGTATATACTAGGATAGAGCATACCTTGATTGGGTGGAGGAGTATTTGCATAATTTTACATTTCCACTGGGATATTCAGAGGCTATGATGTGTTTGGAAACAGGAGGAAGCAATGGGGAACTCATGGGGAAACATGCCCTATTATGCAATAGTTAGTTGTGGGGCTCCTCTCTTAGGTTACTTAATCCTCTTATCTCAAGAGGAATTGGAGAAAATATGTTAAGGACCTTGGGACCCTACGTTAAGGCCCTAATGATCATTCATTAGTAGTTTTATTTATTTTTTATTTTTATTTTTATATATTAGTAGGTTGTTTAGAACCTTTCATTATAATTGTACCCTTTGTCTCCTATATATATACCATGGAGACCTAGTCTTAAGATAATCATAGGTTGTCTTATGAATTGGATATATTGTAAAAGGAGGTTTCCCCCTCAAAGTGGACTATATTGATTGGATTTTTTTATAGTTTTCAAGGTGCATGGTTCATAACATTTGGTATCAAGAGCATTGATCCTAGGGTTTTTCCGCTTCAAGCAAGTCATCTTTGGATTTTAGCTATAACTATTTTTATAGGGTGATCCAGAAAAACAAATTCAGAGGTTACTCATGAGACATATCACAATATGTCTAGTAAAATTTTAGGGTCCGGTTCTTTATACTTTTGGGTATATAGCATATGGAAGATAGGGTTTTTGACTCATCCCGAAATCAATTTTAAATGAGTCATCTAGGAATTTTTTCTATAACATTTTTTAAGGAAAATTTCATGGAGTGAAATTTTGTGGATACCGAGGCGAAATGCCATAGTATAGGTGGTAAAAATTTAAGGTTATGATTCACTATACTTTCAAAGATATCATCCATGGAAGACAAGGCTTGTGACTAATCCTGAAATCAATTATCTTGGCATTTTCAATGTATTTTTTTTTCAGTGAAGTTCAAGACTTTGAAATTTTTAGAATCCCGAGTTGAAATAGTGAAGTTGACGTGGAATTGTTTTTAGATTTTGAATCATTATATTTTATGATATATTTCTCGTGGAAGTTAGGGTTTTTACATAAATTATTTTCTGGTATTTTAAGAGTTTTTTTTGTGGTTAGAAAGCTCATTTTTTTAAGAGACATGTTCCATCATATTTAAATAACATAGGATCTATTTTTAAGCAAGTAAACTTCTGCTTGGAGAAGTATACAAACAAGAAATACACATGGTTTCATGTGGCGAGAAACATATTGTTTCACTTGGTTGGAAACCCCTGTAACCCTACTGGTACCCTTTCAAGTAGTATCACATTAAACAATACCTGTATACGAAATCTCACTTCCATGTACATTTGGGTATATAATAAGTCTCCTAGGTATACCTGAAACCATCCTTAGATAATCTATTCGACTATCTTGTTGCTATAGTACACCGAGAACAACACTCGAGGAGACCACTCTCTAGTACATGGGTAGTCCGGTAGTATGACTAAGGGAACGATTGATCCTCCTTAGTTAGTGCCCTGAGATATTTGGTCAAGTGTTATTTTTGGATCCCACACGTATATCAGAGAACTATAACACCTGACACTCCCTTGTCCTTTGGACCTTGCAACATTTTCTAGTGAGCTCACTCTTGAAGCATAACCATAATTTGTGATAAAGAGGAAAAAACAAAGTATTTTTTCACATGGCTCCAAAGGGTGGTCCAAAATATTCTTCACCAAATAAATTGTCAAAGAAATCAACCATTACTAAAGAAGAAAAATAATGTATTTTTCACGAAATGGGACATTTGGAAAATAAAATGAATGAAAATAGTGCACAGATGCAAAAGTACATGAATTAAAATAATGCACATATGGAAAAGAGGATGGATGAAAATAAGGTTCAAATAGAAAATGAGATGGATGAAAATGGGTATCAAATGGAAAAGAAGATGGATACAAAAATTGAAGAATTACAAAATTCCATGTTAGATATCATACAAAACCTAGAGGGGAGGCTTTCTAAAAGTGACATTGTAACCGAAGAGACTCATGAAAATAAAGGTAGTATTCATGCTAAACAACCTTCCAATAATAAGAAATTTTCAGGTGGATTTAAATTCAACAATGGATCTAATTATGGATGGGTTCCTAAGGGTGTCAAATTTCCCAAGGTTGTATTAAAGAAGTTTAATGGAACATAGGTCTTTACTTGGGTGAATAAAATAAAGCAATATTTTGAACTACATAATATTATGGATGATAAGTAGAGGATTCACATAAAAACTTTGAAATTTGAAATAAATCCATATCAATGGTATCAATGTGTAGTCAAAATAAATCCCCATTAGTATCATTATACTTGGGGTTTATTTAAAAGAGACTTAGAAACACAATATGGGAAAGTTTGGGAACATGACTACTTCAGTCAATTAACAAGAGTCAAGCACTTGGGTGATATTGAAGATTATAATTCAAAATTTCAGGTATTGGCCACAAGGGTGGATAACATAAGTGATGAACATTTGTTGGAAGCTTACATGGGTGGATTAAAAGAAGACATTAAACATGGTCTTTTCCCAAAACATCCTGAAAATATTATGGAAGCTATACAATTTTCTTATCATATTCTATCCAAGAATAAGGCTACACACAAGTCTACCATTGGAGAATATGTAGGAAGCATACATCACTCTGGGGTTCATAAGACAACCTTACCTCAACCTACTCGAATATCACAAAAGGAAATGGATAAAAGAAGAGCAAAAGGACTATGCTTGATTGTAACAACAAATGGTCAAAAGGGTATAAATGTCAAGAAAAAAAAAATTTCACCTTGGAAAATAATGATGAAGAGGAAGTGGAGGCATCTACAAAAAGAAACGAGGAAGAACTTCTCAAGTTAAAAAATCTAGAAATAAAGGTCAAAATTGTGCAAAACATTGATTCAAATAGGTGTGAAATATATGTTCATGCATTGGTAGGATTGTCACCACCTTAAACACTAAATATTGTATGTTACATAAAGAAGCAAAAGGTTATATTACTCATTGATTCAGGTAGTACCCATCACTTCATTGATAAAATATTAGCAAAGAACCTCAATTGTTTTGTATATCCAGTGATAAATTTTCAAGTTTTGGTTGCTAATGGAGGGCATATTCATTGTGTGGGAAAATGCCACAACATTAAAATAAGTATAGGATAATATAATTTGTAAAGCCCAATGTATGCCATTCCCATTATAGGTGTAGATATTGTTCTAGGGATTCAATGGTTGAGAACATTAGGTAAATTTTTTACAATCTATACTGAATTATTCATGAGATTTGAATATGAAGGAAGTCGATATGAACTCAAAGGATTAAAATTTGGACCTTCTCAAGTCATCAGATCTTATAGAATGAAAAAACTCCTAAAAAAGGGTAGCAAGGGAGTCGTGGTTAAACTTTATTCTATGGAAGTTAAGCAGGAAGATGAAAATGTTCCATAGGAATTAAGATGCACCTTGGAAAAGCACTATAAGGTCTTCCAAGAAATTCCTAAAGGTCTACCTTTATCTAGAGATCATTAAAATAAAATCGAGCTAACACCTAGAATTACTAAGTCTAATAAATGGCCTTATAATCATCCTCATCAGAAAAAAGGGGAGATTGAGAAAATAGTACAAGACATGTTTGATTCGGGTATTATTCAACCAAGTAAGATTTCATTTTCAAATCCAATAATGATGGTGAGAAGAAAAGATAATTCTTGGAGGATGTGTCTTGATTATAGAGATCTGAACAAAATCACCATAAAGGATAAATTCCCTATTCCAAATATTGATGAGCTATTATATGAGCTTCATGGAGGGGATTATTTTACAAAGCTAGATCTTAAATCAGGATACCACCAGATTAGATTATGAAAAGATAACATTCCCCAAACAACTTTTAGAACTCATGATGGGTACTATGAGTTCTTATTCATTCCTTTTGGGTTGACTAATGCTCCTTCGACTTTTCAAATCCTTATGAACAAAATTTTTCGATCCCATCTAAGAAATTTTGCGTTGGTTTTCTTTGATGATATACTTATCTATAACAAATCATGGGGAGAGCACATTAAACATGTGAATCAAGTCCTGCAAATTCTTGAGAAGAATCAATTGTATTTAAAAAGATCCAAATGTTCTTTTGGGAAATAAGAAGTAGAATATTTGGGTCAGATTGTTTCAAGGGAAGGGGTTAAGGTAGAACCTCAAAAGATCCAAGATTTTACAAAACAACTTACTCCTATGAACACCAAGAGTCTTAGAGGATTTTTGGGTCTTACAGGATATTATTGAAAATTTGTTAAGAATTATGCATGCATTGCAGGTCCACTCACATCTCTCTTGAATAAAAAATCATTTGTATGGAATGAAGAGGCTACTTTGTCATTCTCTCTCTTAAAGGATGCCATGTCTTCTACACCAATATTGACAACACATGATTTTGGTAAAACATTCATAGTAGAATGTGATGCGTTAGAACTAGGAATTGGAGCAATATTGACACAAGAAGAGAGACCATTGGATTTTGAAAGAAACAATTCAAAGGAAAAGAATTGGTGAAATTTACATATGAAAAAGAAATGGAAGAAAATTTACATGCAATAAAAAAATGAGGACAATATCTCATTGGTAGGAACTTTATATTTAAGACAGACCATGATAGCCTAAAGAACTTTTATATTTTCATCAAAAGAGAAACGAAACTGGGTAGCAAAAATGAAAGGGTTTGATTTTGAAATTATTTACAAAAGGGGAAGGACAATGTAGTAGTATATCCTCTTTCTAGAATAGAAGAAGCCTCAAGCTTATATTCTATTACATCTTCTATTCCTTTGTGGCTGGAAGAAGCTTGCCATGAATGGAAAAATGACAACAGTACTAAAGAAAAAATACTATGTATAAAGGAAGTGATGAACTCTATGGAACATTGGAAGTGGAAGGGAGATTTAATTTGGTTTAAGGGTAGAATATTTTATTCTCTAAATCAAATTTGAAGAAACTAATATTAAGGGAGTTCCATGACTATCTGATGGCAGGACATGCAGGGTTCCTTAAAACATATCAAAGGACCAAAATATATTTTTTTGGGGAAGGAATGAAGAAACATATTAAAAAATTTATAAGAGAATGTCAGATTTTCCAAAGAAATAAAGGAGAGATAGTAAAATCTCTAGGGTTACTTCATCCATTACACATACGTAATCAAGTATGGGAAGAGATATCAATGGACTTAATTGTAGGGTTACCAAAATGTGAAGGTAAGGATGCCATTTTTGGGGTTGTTGATAGACTCACAAAATATGAATATTTTTGGGGAATTCAAAGTACATACACAACAAGCCAAGTGGAAAAAGTGTTCATGAAGGAAATTCATACACTTCATGGTCTTCATAAAGTAATAGTAAGTGATAAAGATCCAAAATTCAAATGAAAGTTTTGGAAAATATTATGGAAAATGAGTGGAACAACATTAGCTATGAGTTCAACATATCATCCACAAACATATGGTCAAACAAAAATATTTAACAAATGTTTAGAGGGTTATCTATGATGTTATTATTTAGACAATAAATATGAATGGAAGAAGTGGCTTCCTATGGCAGAATTGTGATATAATACTACCTATCACACATCTACTAAAATGTCCCCATTTGAGGCCCTTTATGGATATCCAAATACTAATATCTCATAATTGTTGCAAGATAAGTCCAAAGTAAAAAAGATAGAGTCACATATGGAGAAAACTAAATAAACTTTGTCAATTCTTAAGCAAAACCTTCAAATGAAACACAACATGATGAAACAACAAGCATATAAACATCGTAGTGAAAGACAATTTGAGGAGGGTGATTGGGCATTTTTGAGACTACAACCTTATAAGCAATCTGCATTCAAGAAAAATAAGAATAAAATTTAGCTCAAAAATTTTATGGACCCTACAATATTATTCGCAATATTGGACAAGTGGCATATACGTTAGATTTTCCTTCTTCTCACATTCATAATGTTTTTCATGTATCTTTCCTAAAAACGGTTTTGGGACAAACTATGCCAATGGAAATAGAACTTCCAAAATTAGATGAAGAATAGAAGTTGATTCTCGAACTAGAAAAATTTATAGATCAATGTTATCTATCTCTTTGGAATAGAACCATTATGGAGTACCTAATGAAGTGGAAGAATACACATCTAGAAGAAGCTAAATGGGGAAATGAGCAGTTCATGAAGAAACACCATCAATTACAAGCTTTGAGGGAAATGTTTTTTAAAATAAGGGGGCTATGAGAGGGCCTTAATAAGCATTCAATATTAGTTTATTTGTTGTATTCGTAGGTCAACTAGAACATTTCATTGTACCCTTTCATTATAATTGTACCCTTTGTCTCCTATATATATACCAAGGTGACCTAGTCTTAAGATCATCATAGATTGTCTTGTGAATTGAATATATTGTAAAAGGAGGTTCCCCACTCAAAGTGGATTGTATTAATTGGATTTTTATCATTTTCAAGGAACTTGGTTCATAAAGCCATATGGGAATTTGTATAGTTTGAAGAAGAGCAGGCTTGCGTAGTCCAAAGTAGAGACAATTGTGTATATGCAATTCAACCTCCATCTTATTTACAGGTAGAGGGAGGAGTGGTTGAAGGGAAAGACAAAGATGTGGGATGTGTTTTCTAATGATACAGGTTTATAAAATAGTGTTGAGTTGACATTAGACAACTTGGATCTTAGTGAACTAGTGATAGAGTCTGTCACTTTAAATGATGGTAATCCTATTGAGAGGCCATCCTCCACACTATCTGATGGAGATCTTGGATTATATATAAAGGAGGAGGAGGAGGATTAAGGAGAGAGCAATGGTAGTGATGGCGATTTTGGTGATTCTAACATGGAGGAGGGCCATTGACAATGACGAGCTATGGTATTATTCCATCTATGGTTCTAGTATCTAACCTAATTTATATTTTCCATTGGCATTCCCACCTATAGTATTTGTGACTTAGTATTTATGTAATGCATTTTGATTTTGATGAACATCAAGCCAAGACCAAGTCACATCTATCCCCTCTCTTTCATGCATGAACTTGGACCTATAAGAAGCCATGAATGGAATCTATCTTAACCAAGAGACCTACTTGTAGGACAAATTAACCATAGGAATATTGGGTTTCCTTACAAAACAAAAGGATGAAATGGAGGTTTAAGTCCATGCTAACCTAACCACCCTACTATCCAAAATAATGATCATAAAATTCTAATTCTATTTCCCTTAAATCAACGTAGACTCGAGCTAGAAGCTTCACCTAGTTGGATAACAAAAATTGCTTCCAACCAACTAGAGCCACCTCAACCAACTAAGCATTGATTCTTTCCTTCGCACATGGTTTATTGACTCTAGTTATAAGTTTGAAAATTCTCAATCATTGGTTGAAAATAGGGGAAACCCTAACAAAATCAAGCCACGTCCCTTTATACATGGCCATAAGCTTAGACTGAGGCTGGATTAATGCTAAAATGGAATGGTTTCCAAATGAAACAATTTAAAAAAGCCATAGATATATACTAGATCCCTACTCAATGCGTTGGACTTGACATTCGACCATAGTATGGATAGGAGGATGTTATACAAATAAATATAAATAGATAGTGGTTGTGGTGTGTAAGCACTGTAGTTGTAAGCCATAACTTATATATATGTGTGTGTGTGTGTGTGTGTACACATATATACATATATTATATGTATATATGTGTATATACATGTACATATATATATGTAGCAACCCATGATAAACATATGTATGTGCATATATATGTGTGTGTGTGTGTACACACACACACTGCACACACACACACTTTCAAACCATAATTACCATAAAATTGTGAACTATTTTTGTAGGTAACATATCCTAGGGAAAACCTCCGATCACTTCCCCTCATTATGAAGATGGTACCCAGGGTAAACACCAGATTCTTCAAGGCACACGACCATGTAAAAAACAAGACTCAAATCCATTACAACAATATACTTGTTAAGACCTCAACATGTCACTTGCCGAAATTGAACCTGGGTGGGAGGATAACACTCCCCCTCTCAACCACCTAGGCTAGATCGAATTGATATATATATGATAACTTGTGATAGTTACAATTCATGGCTAAATCCTCTCCTTTTGTTTGGATGTTTTGGCATATTTTTCTTGTTGTTTGTTGTGTTACATCTAGCTTCGGTGGAGCCACCCCAAATATATAGAATATGGGTATCCACTTTTCTATGGTAATATTGACTAGGACTAACACTTAATTATTATTCATTTCTTGTTAATGTTGTAGAGCTAGTCATTACTACAATTTAATATGAATGCCATTAAAACAAATTTATTTTGTTTCCTTTGTAGAAAAACTGTTATTTTTTGCAACAAGATCAAGCATCCAATTTCAATGTTGTCTTGTGATCATCATTAATTTTCAAGTAAATTTTTTTTTTTGAATTATTGAAAGAGAATTGATAAAATATCTTTAGATACAACTATGTATTTTTTATTTTTGTAAATAAAAAAATTGTATTTCCTTAAATCATCAACAAACCAGTATACATGGAAAAACTAGCCACATGTTTTGCCATACATATGGAAACCAGAACAAGTGGCATGCTTTCAAGTTTTTGTTGAAGTCTGATAAAAAATGGACACCTCAAACTATGCAACAACATATATAAAGCCATGGTTGTTCTGAATAGAGATACATAATAACAGAAAAATAAATTAAACTGTGGGTGAACCCGGATTACCGTCACCATTTGGAGGTTGTGGAGAAAACACATAATATGGCAGTAGGTAGGGAATTCGCGCTTGACATGATCGCTTGAGAGGGGTTCAAACAGAGCATCCAAGAGCCGAAATAGGGTAGTTTGGTGTTGAAGCTGATCTACTGCATCCCGTCTCATTTCAAAGATAAGTTGCAGATGCTCCTCTGAGAAACGCCACATGCTAGGTGAATTTGGTATTGAAGATTCATTTGGTTGAGGTTCACCGACAAGTGGAGCTTCCTCTTCTTGCTTAGCGATAGGGATCTCTTCTTCAACAAGGAAAATTTATGTTTCTAGAGAAAAATCACCTTCTAGGGAATGTTGTCCAAAAGTGTGGGGTGGAGTCAGTATGTTGGAGGCTGAGAAAAGGAAGGAGTCCAAAGGTGCTTGAGGAGGAGCCTGAGGGAAATCTTCCTCAACATAAGCCATGGGTTTATCGTCGTCTAACCAATTTTAAATAGATCAGGGTGAATTATTCAAGGAAGGACCAGTAGGGTGAACATTAGATATGGGGGGCATAATTGGTTCAATAGAGGGGCTAGGATGATGGTGTCGAGAAAAAAAGATGTAATAAGCCGACCCCCACTTGGGATTTCACCTTTCTCATGGCATTGGGAAAGCTAGGGAAAGATTGGAAACCAGGAGGATGAGAGGAAACCCAAAGGAGAAAAAACCAGAATGGGAGAGGGAAGCTATAGTTCATACCTAAAAAAGTATAAGAGAAATATGACAATTTCCAATTCTTACCTCCATAATAACTTCCAAATTGATAGTGGAGAGTGCCATTAAGGTAGAGTTGACATCACGTATTCGAATCATACCAGGATAGGAAGACTTCAACTCTCACTTTGAGTGTTCCATTAAAACTTGCTTCCAACGAAGACGCATCACCATTCCCATAGAGTGAATGCTACTCATGCAGAAGGGACTGAGGGAAAGGGAGATGACTCAGGTTATTAACTTCCCAACATGCATGTTTGCCAGTTGTCACCCCATTCGGGTAGAATGGCAATACCGATGTGTCGGGTAGAATGGCACTACCGATGTAAACTGTGCATACCTCCAGGCATATCAATAGTTTAGGGGAATCATAGAAATAAGGAGAGAAGAATAATGGTTAAAGGTATAAGGAGACAGTTTGTGGTTACATAAGTGAAGAATTCCACTAATTCCATCACTTTCCATTCATCTATAAGTCGATGAGTTGTTGGTTGCCTCTCTATTTATATTTATATATATGAGTGATAAATCAAGATGGAACCCTACCCAACAAAATCTCTTTTGACCATGTGTTAACTTAATCATGCACTTGCACCTAAAGCATGGATCCATTATCTTGAACTAATGGACTCTTCTTGTTGATATTTTACGAATATTGGGTATGGAAACCTTCAATTTATTAACCTAGAGTGACAACATGGGGACCAATTAGGGTCATATCCCTCTAAGTGATTATCAAAATTAGCATGAGAAGTTCAATCATTGAAGAGTCAGGTGGATGAGCAATCATCATATCTTTGTGAAATCAAAAGGATGCTCGAGTCATTGGGATCTATATCATAAAATTGGAAAAGAGACCCTTAGTGAAAGGGAACCCTAATAAAAAATCCTTCACTTAAATGTCAGAAGTTGGAGTATGAACTGATGAAATAAAAAACACCCACCTTCAATGGGTTCATTAAAAGAGGAAATGGAGAAAAGGCATGGTTGGTCGATATTGAGAGACATATGTTACTATATGGTTTCAGTTCCTTGGAAAATACCAAATTCACCAGCTACAAGCTAATGAAGGATGCAAATCTCTGGTGGGATCACCTGAAGAAGAAGGATAAAGTGAATGGATAACATTGGGAATGGGACACTTTTAAGAAACATTCTAAAGACAAACATCTAGGTGCAATGTATTATCATGGGAAGGAAGACAAGTATTATGCATTGAAACAAGGCAACATGATTGATGAAGAATATGAATGAAGGTTCATAGAGTTGGAAAAATATGCCCACATACTAAGCGAGTGATGCTGAGTTAGAAGATTCATCAGAGGATTTGGGGACCATGTTAGGGACAAAGTTTGAACCTTATGTCAAAGAACCTATTAGAGGTGATATTGACAACCAATTTGTGTGGAGATGAATCCCAATAGAAGAACAAGTTGAGTGGGAAGCTCAATTAGAGAGTAAAAAATAAAAATAATTGGTAAACAAGATTCAATCCTACATTGCGCCCAGATGAGGGAAAGGAAGGAGATCATAGAAGGAATGTTGAATCCAAAAACCAAAGGTTCAAATGCTACAAATGTGCAAAAAGTGGGCATAAATCATATCAATGCTTCGATAAGGAAAATATGGGAAGGAATTGGGAAACTCCATGGAGCTCGACAACATACAAAGGAACCATACCAGGAAATTTCAATGTTACGAT